>BLSH010304960.1:280153-309055 GCA_018402905.1 Glandirana rugosa | reverse complement strand
GGGTCTCTGTCAGGCAATATACTTTATCTTTACCATAAAGGTTGATAGGTTATGAAATGTCAGGAATATATTCACCCTCGTAGTGGGCCCTCTTCTCACACTTTTATAATAATAATATGTCCTAAATATATCGCGGTTGTCAAACGTGTCGCGAAATGTTATATTTCTCTCTGTAATGTCGTTGTCATGTTAAGTTTTGTTCTCAACCCTAACCATGACATACAAAGCCATTTACAATTCTGCCCCAAGCTACATCACCAATCTTATCTCCAAATATCGCCCAAACCGCCCTCTTCGCTCCTCCCAAGACCTTCTTCTCTCTATTTCCCCTGTCTCCTCCTCCCATGCTCGTCTACAGGAATCTTCTATTCCCCTCATCAGTTCATCCCTCACAGTCCCTACCTTTTGTTTCACCAGCCCCTCCCTCTTAGATTATAAGCTCGCAGGAGCAGGGCCCCTCTAACCCTCTTGTTTTGAATTGTACTGTTGCTGTAATGTCTCTCTTTATATTGTAAAGCGCTGTGCAAACTGTTGGCGCTATATAAATCCTGTATAATAATAATATTTTCACACTCTTCTCCCGGGTGATGCTCCCACTTATATAAGGACTGTAAAGTATTGGATAGTTGGAAATACCATTTCTATTTCATATAACGGACTGTCTCTGGGCTCAATCTCTTTTGAGTTTTTTTGGGAATTATCTGTGTTTACACACTGAATGAATTTTCACAGCACTTTCACACTTTATGAACTTTGCATTTTATTTGAGAATATCATATTATATGTGGAATATTCATTTTTTTGGTTCAGTTTTTTTAAACACCAATGTATCTGTGAAGAAAATATATATATAAATATATATACCCACGCTTTGGAAAAATTAAATTAAATATAGGGAGAAAAGGTCTGCAGCTGCTGTGCTCAAAAAATGTTTTAAACACTTTCCTCTATATGTTGGCCAATAATACAGCGCTATCAGACCCCTATCTATTACTCCTTAGAAAATGTGCTATCATATATAATGTACTGTAAAAAATAGTGAAAAAAAGGTGCTGCCAATTAATTGATCATGCAAAATCATAGATCACGTTCATCAAAAATTAGTCCATAAACATAAATTAAAGGGCAAAAGAGAAGTCCTGAACAATTATTTCAATCCAATAAAGTGCTTCAATATGATGAAAGTGCTTAGTGCTCCAACCAAACAACAAAGTGCTGATGTTCTCCAATTGTAAACTTGTGCTGTGATCCACACTCTCCTATTATCCTCCTACTCACCAGAAATAATTGACCACCAGCTTCAAAGCCTGGGGTCAAACAGGCTTGTTTCTGGTGATGGATCCCAGAATGGAATAAGGGTAACTTAAATGGAGATGTTGCCGTCCCAGATAAGCCGTCAGTTTCCCTCCAACCGGGTTCAGCAGGAGAAAAAGGCACTCAAAGTGAAGTACTGTTACCACTCTTTATTAGTGCAAGTATAAAATTCCACTTACAGTGTTCACGATTTTCACAGGCAAAAAGGTTAATCAGTTCCTCGGCGCCCTTCCTGGTAAGCCGCGCGGCGTGCATTCCACCTGCGATCCACGAGCACCGGAAGTGGCGCCACTGGTTAGGAGACCGGAAGTACGTCAACTTGTTTCGCCCCTCCCACAGGGCGTCATCAAGCACATGTCCTTGATAACTCCCTGTGAGAGGGGCAAAAAGCGTTGACGCGCTTCCGGTCTCCTAACCAGTGACGCCACTTCCGGTGCCCTTGGAGTGTGTTCATCCAGTGAGTCCATCCCCCACACAGTTAGAAAGCATCCCCTAGGGACACACTTAACCCTTTGATCGCCCTTGATGTTAAACCATTGCCTGCCAGTGTAATTAGCACAGTAACAGTGCATATTTTTAGCAATGATTACTGTAATAATGTCACTGGTTCCCAAAAAAGTGTCAAAGGTGTCAGTTAGGTGTCCAATTTGTCCACCGCAAGGTGGCAGTCCTGCTAAAAATCACTGATCGTCGCCACTGCTAGTAAAAAATAAATAAATAAAAATCTAGAACTATAAATATGGCGCTAAAGTAAGACAAGTGGAAATGTAGTGCCAACTATAGACATATCAATAGACATGTGTAAGGTGCATAGAATGTGTGTACATGTACATAAACCGTATAAGAAAATATATGAGAACTGTAGACTTGTAAAAAAAATCTAAAATAAACAAACCAATGAAGTTCAATGTGATAAAGATGTATACAAAGTGCAGACCCAAATGAGGAGTTTAACCCAATGGAAAATCCTCACTGGGGATAAAACATATTGTAAAACATAGGGTGGCTGTGGGAAAAGCCACTCAAATTCTTACAGAGTTCTTGTCCACAGTACCAAGAAGGGTGATACCCCTGATCCAGGGAATAAAAATAGAAAGTCCCGTGTGGTAACAGTTCAATGTATCTTAAATTCGGTGAAAAGTAATAAAAATGGTGAGGGTGGTGGTAGTGGACTCCCACGGTGCAATCCGACCCCTTCCAATTAAAGGCTTACCAGATGTTGGATATATTCAAGCCTGAATATATACAAGAGAACCGGCCCTCCAGGCGAACAGGGTACACGTCACACACTCCACAATGGCTCCAGGGCCCCCTCAGGGGTGGCTGGTCCTCCTATGGCAGGGTATATCCAAGGCACCGGCCTAGATCCACAGGGTCCGCTAGGTATCTTGCAGGGGTTATTCATCCAGAATCCACAAAGCGGGGGGGTCCAGAGGTATAGATAAGAATTTAAGGAGACAAAAAGAGACTCTCCATAGTGTAAAAACCTCTCTTTGAGGTAAAGGTTTTAATGGTTGAAAGTAAAAAGTATACAAAAACTGGCATTAAAAGCATCCAAAGTAACTATAAAATCACAGCACTCTGGGGTCAGCAACACGCAACGCGTTTCATCTTAATATATGTCATCTGGGGGTTACTGACCCCCCAAAATGCTGCGTTTAAATACCCTTAGTCCTCCCATGTGTGTAGTGACCGCACTTCTGCTATCGGGTGGGCTGGCGTGCGTTCCACTGATGTATTTCCGGTGGGAACCGGAAGTAGCGTAAAACCATCGACCGATCAAATTCAAGCTCAGTCCAAGTGAGGAGGAGAGGAAATGTTGCCGCACATCCCGAGTGGACAATCACAAGGTGGTTGACCGTGAAAGATTCCTCAATTAACGCCCCTCCTCCTCTCTCACATATAAGAGGAAGGTTTTAAAGAACATCTTTCTTTTCTCTCCGTGCCCTTTTTAGTTCACCTATGACACTTTAGCACCACCTTCTTGTTTATGGTATTTACACTATCATAATTGGTCAGATTGACATAAGTTCCAGAGAGAAATAGACCATTCCGGTCCACATGGGTTTTTTCTGAAATTTCTGAATTATACTCTAGGGTAGGGGAGATATGTCCCTTACTGGGTTTTATCATGTTAATAAATTGGTATTCAGGTTGGGGTCTGACTGGTGGGCCCTGTGTTCCTTTGACAGATTTCTGCGGGTAATGCAGGGTTCCCCCGCTCTGACACCGACCATCATGGGTTTGGCTCAGGTGATGTGTAAGCCTTCCCACTCTTTGTATAAACAATATTAATATTCCCAATTGCCTTTTAATAACCGCTCTGGCTATAGCCACTTTGCCATTTTCTTCTGATGATCAAGTACTTACAAACGACTGCTATTAAAACTAAAGTGATATTTATTGTTGTATATCCTGCAGAGTGGTGCTGCACCATTGGCGTTTCTTATTTGTCGATTTGTGCTATTTCTTATGTTTAAACCAACTATGGGCTATCCTTTGTTCTCTCTCCATATATTGGTGGTACACACGCCTCTTGCTCAGCCCGAAATAGCTACTGGCGCACATACGATGACGAGACAATATTTGCGCTCCGAAACCCTCAATGTCATTTCTGCCGGAAAACGTCATTGGCACGCATGAGGCGGTTCCGCAGGAGGAAGTGACGTTACGGCCAGTGCCGCCGTTCATGGCGTTAATTGAGAAATCTTACTCGGTCAACCACCGTGTGATTGTCGACTTGGGATGTGCGGTAACATTTCCTCTCCTCCTCACTTGGACTGAGCTCGCATTTTATCATTTGATCGGTCGAGGGTTTACACTACTTCCGGTTCCCGCCGGAAATGTGTCAGTGGAACGCACATCAGCCCGCTAGATAGTGCAGTCACTACACACATGGGAGGACTAAGGGTATTTAAACACAGCATTTTGGGGGTCAGTAACCCCCAGACGACGTCTATTAAGACGAAACGCGTCGGGTGTTGCTGACCCCAGAGTGCTGTGATTTTATAGTTACATTGGATGCTTTTAATGCTGGCTTTTGTATACTTTTGTATACAGTTCCCGGTGAGGTCTGATGTCGAGGGTAGACTTGACTCCGGTTCTACCAAGGGACCACCCAAAAGGAGAAGTTCACCAGCACCACCAACGAAGATCCTGCCATCACTGTTTGTGGAGTTTTCCACTACAAGCCTGTAAGGTCCACTGGCCGTACGGTCAAGAGTATCCAACCCATTTGGGAAGAGTCCACCTTTTTTATCTTAGAGAAGAATTGTTGGTCTTTATTGTCATCATTAACCCTCTACATCGATCTTTGGATGATAACTCACCACGGATTCGATCTATGCACATTCCACCTGTCTTTATGTTCAACTTTATTGTTTATTTGGGACATTTGTTTGGACTTTTTATGCACTGTTCACTTTAAGTCTTTAACCATCACAGGTTTATTTGGACTTTTTCACTTGAATCATTGACCATCATAGAGTCAACTTATTTGATACCCTGTTCACTTTAAGTCATTCACCATCACAGGTTATTTGGACTTAATGTAGAGTCAACTTATGCACTGTTACTTTATTTTTGAGTATATGTATGTGGTCACTACAGGTTCTATATATGCACTGTCACTTTAAATAATTGAGTGACCTTGTCATATGAATCACTTCCTTTTTTTAGCACAACACTTTTTGTTTATTTCCTTGGTTGCATTTGGTCGAATGCTGTGTTTGCGGCTTTTGATTAACCAATAGAGCGATAGCCTGCACTTTTTACCATGTCTATGGATATGTCTATAGTTGGCACTACATTTCCACTTGTCTTGGTTTAGCGCCATATTTTTAGTTCTAGATTCTACAATAACGATAAGTTTGGTCGATATATGGCAGCTTACCCCTCTCTTCCTGTTCTATAACCTCAGACTATTGCTTAGCGCGGTACTCCCCCTTGTACATTCTGTTAAAAAAATAAAAATGCCATAAAAATATCCCATATTTTGTAGATGCAATAACTTTTGTGCAAACCAATCAATACATGCTTATTGGGATTTTTTTTACCAAAAATATGTAGCAGAATACATATTGGCCTAAACTAATGAAGGAATTAGATTTTTTACATTTTTTATTGGATACAGTATATTTTATAACAGAAAGCAAAAATATATATATATTTTTTTAAATTGGCATTCTTTTTTGTTGCTAGAGCAAGAAATAAAAATCACAGAGGTGATCAAATACCACCAAAAGAAAGCTCCATTTGTGGTAAAAAAAGGACATCAATTTTATTTGGGCACAGCGTCGCACGACCGCGCAGTTGTCAGTTAAAGTAACGCAGTGCCGTATGGCAAAAAATGGCCTGGTCAGGAAGGGGGTAAAACCTTCCAGGGCTGAAATGGCTAAGTATAGCACTGTACATTTGTATATAACAATTGAGAAACACTCCACCAAGTATAGTGCTAGCAGCTAAATTTTCAAACTGAGACCTAAGCGTGAAGAGATCTGTTTGATATATAGAGGATGTTTATAGTGAACCCCCAGTCCACCAGAAAGCCATAATGAGATGGGCCATGACTGTACCAGGGGCATAAGCCCTGTAACAATACTGAAATACATGCAAGACTAAAAGTGGCTTAAAGCAGCAAAGTTGTTTTTTTTAAATCATTGGCTTCAAGAGCTCCAGAATAGTTAGAAATAAACTTAGACATTGGAATGATTCACTTTCTTTTTTCTTAATGATGGATAGCTATATAGCATAGAAATGTATTTAAAAGTATAATTAAGGTAAGTAATGTGGAGTAATAAAACAACACTTTCACATTAACTTTCAAGTTTATTACTTAATGAAGAGACTAGAAAAAGGTTACTAATGTTTCAGGCATAACTTTACAGGAAGCTAGCATACATTTTGCATTGGCCTTTTAATTTTCTTGGTTGCAATTAAAGCTCAAAGCAAAGCATATCCTATTTTTTGTATTAAATTCCAAAGTTCAAAGGCATCTTTGAAGGCTTTTGCTTAATAGTGAAAATGAAATAGCTTTAAGGCTACGGCAAAATACATGATAGCTGCAGTGCAGAACTTTTGGAATTCCATAAACTACAACAGAGTGTATTATTTTACAGTTATTAAAAGCTCAACACTTAAATGCATTTGTTAAGTGTATGACTACAAAAACATTAAAAATATTTCATATTTTATTGTTGTTGTTAGCAGGAAGGATTTTCCATAGTTTTATTTGTCCATATGAAATTACAGAGGCCTTAAGCAAGGCAGCGTATTTGTGTGGGTGGATAATATTGTTTGTGCCTGGCACTTTCTGTATCCTAACTTCCACCCCCAGATATCGTGTCTGATTACTGCAGGCCATTTTCACACAGGTGGTGCAAAGGTTATTCTCAGTCTGATATGGTCATATGTTCTAACCTTCCACAAATTGCTCTCTCCTAGAAATGCCCAAACATTAAGCCAAAATGCAAATCAACCTGTATGCATATAACAAAAGCAATTATGATCTTATCAGACAGTGCAATACCATCACTTAAATATGTTTATTGCAGATTCTGCTTAAACAGCTAGGCCAGGTAACAAGAAAAAGACCATGCCAATGTCAGGGAAACAATAATGTACAATATTTCAAAATAATGCCACCAAGTGTGTGTGTGTGTGTATGTTTAAAACCACATACATACACCATTTCCAGCCCCTCTTTACATTTTGTTCTATTTAAAAAAACCTAACACCTCTCTTGCTTACCTGTTTCTGCCTCTTCCAGCAGTGGAGGCCGGTGATTCTGCGTGAAAGAGAATTTGACTTGAGATAGCAAGCATAAAGGAAGGTAACAGAAAGGGAAAGAAACAAGAGGAAAATGTGTAATAGAAAAGAAATGAGAGAGAAAGGGGAGAGAAAGGAGGTAAATGAGAAGAAAAGAGAAGGAAAAACAAAGGGAAAGGAAATGGAAGGGAAGGGAAAGGAAAAAGAAAGAAAAATGTGTTGCCTTGAGATAGCAATCAAAGGATATAAAGAAAAAGAAGTAAAAAGGGAAGAGATGGGGAAAAAGAAACAAAGGTAAAAGAAAGGAAAGGGGAGGGAAAGGGGGGGGGGGGGGAAAGGGATATGTAAAGAAAGGGAGGAAAGGAAAGTTCAGAGAAATGAAAAGAGAGGAAAGGAAATATTTGTATCTCAACAGATGACAACAAGCTTGGATTTGTCAGACATGATTGCCCTGAGATAGGAAGCATACTATGCACAGGGAGAAAGTATATATGAGAAATGTACGATTATGTCTCAAGTTCTTTAACAAAACCTTCTCCCACATGTAGTGATTTAGGCACGTGCTCTTAGCCATGTCTACAACATCAAAGGGAAAAACACCACAAGTGGTATGATAAATGTACATCTGCATCAACAGACACAGAAATTTTACAGATTGATTTTGCAACTTACAAATTCCATGCATATGGCCAATTTCAGGCAATCTGATTCACTTTAAGAGCTAGTAGCAATGCGACATTGATTTGACATATACAGTATGTGTGCAGCTCTTAACATAGAGGGGTTAATTTACTAAACATAAATAGACCCACTTTATAAAGGAATTTTTCTCAGAGCCTAATGAATGAGGTGTAGCTCTGCTGACTTCCATCATCGAATCATATGCAAGCAAAAAAACATTTTTTTTCTGTGCACATGATTGGGTATTCTTTTCAGAGTGAAATTTCATAACATTCAGTAAGCGCTGGGGAAAATTCCCTTGCAAATTGTAACTTCCCTTGCAAAGTGAACAGTATATTTACCTTTCAAAAATCAACCCCAGAAGCTGTATAAACATTTCTTCATACCCTCTTCTCAAAGCAGCTATATAGAATATATACAATCCTGAAAACGCATGCATAGAAATACCTTTTGTTTCAGATAGAGTAATGAAGTATCCTTAACATGTTTTTACTGAGAGGCTTACCCTTACTTCCTGCCATAGTGACATTGGTGTTACCAGTCAGGAAATGAGGAAAAAGCTCCAACAGCAAATTAGAAAGAAATTATTATTGTTATTAACACCTCCATAGCAGCCATTACCAGTTCTCCTTTCCCCCCACCCCAAAAGCACAGTATACCATCTATATCATCTCTCCCTCCTAAGCGCCATCAAAGAAGTAACAGTCCCAGATGGTGGGTGTTTGGAAGAAATGGTCAGACTTTGGATGTTTGGATACTTGTAATTGGGGACAGTAAAAACAGTCAGTTGAGCTCTATTTTTACCCCCCCCCCCTTATGCTGAAAAGGCAGCCATATGGAGCTATTCACATGTCATGGATTGCAAAGCTTTGTATCTGGGTGTAGCAAAAATGATTGTTGTGAACCCTGTTGTGTTTGGTAGTCCGTATCGCTCACCAAACACAACCAATTAAAGTAAATGGGGCCACACCACAACTGCCCCATGACATATTCAGTCCTCAATACCTTTCAAACACCCTCTGAAACATGGTACACCATAGAGAACAATGCATGTGTAAACAAGCCTTGTGATTTTGGCAGCAAGGCTACTGAATTGGTACCACTCCTGACTTACTGCTCTTGTTTGTAGGTTTTTGTGTGAATTCCCTCCTAAAATCCAGAAATAAATTGGCATTGCTAATTAATTAATTGTTTATCTTCTAAATTCTGGGGGGGGGGGGTCCTTGTGGTACTTGGACATTTGATTTATGGAATTTACTTATATTTATAAAATATTTTGTCTGGTCATGTAACAGATTTAGTGGTTTTATTATCCCCTTTAAATGGGCCCATGTAAAAATTGGGTAGGAACTTTGAGCTCTTGTGGGGACAGGGAATGTTGCAAATGTTTCTACATACTTTATAAGGTGCTATAAAGTGTAAAATATGCCAGTGTTATATTAAGACTGCAAACTACTAATGTTCTAAGCACGTTGGGTATATTAATATAACTCTTTTTTCCTTGGATTCTGGAAAGTGTGAAAAGATATTCTTTACAATGGATGCAATCCAAATTTTTACTAAAATATTTATTAAAATAATAAGTAGTCAACTGAGAGAACAAATTACACAAGATTTAGAGTAACAAGATAACAAAGACATTAATAATTCGGTATAGCAAATGTCAGAGTAGTGTGTAAAAGTTTCCAACCACACCGACTCTATTCAAGAAAAAGTCTCTATATGCTTTTTCAGTAAGCAAAATAGATTGGATCAATATGATGCGGAGAGACAAGGAAAGCAGTAAAAGAAGGGTTAAGAAAAATGCTGAAAAATAGGAGATGAAATGATAAAGTTGGTAAAATAACAACATGTTCACAAAGAGATGTCATAGGTTTAGATCCCCTCAACATAAACCAATCGGTCTAGACTGAAGCAAAATTTAATCAACAAAAATGTTGGAACAAGTGTAGGAGTAAAGAAAATAAGCTTGAAGGTCTTGATGAGAACTCTGTGTGAAAAGGAAACAAAAGAGATGAAACAGAAAACATTCTGTTAGTTTCTCAAAAGTACTAGGTTGAACCACCATGTATTTAAACTGCCTTAGCAAAATTTGTTTTAGTAGCATGTAAAGGGCATTTGTGTGGTTTTGGAAAAATTAGAAAATAAAGAGTAGTGACTCATAGGACAGTACATGCTGACAGACTGAGCACTGAGACTACCAGACCCATGTACCCTTTATTCATCTGGAAAGGTAAGAATGTTCCGAACTTGGTGTAAATTAACATTAAGGCTACTTTCACACTTGGGCGTTTCTTGAAAGCACGACAAAACCACGTTTTGCCACATGTTTCAGAAACACACTGCAAATGTGTGTCGCACTTTCTGTGCTAATAATTGTTAATGGCGCCCCAAGTTTTGGAATTTATTTGAGGCATTTGTCATGCGTAGGGAAGCCTGTACACGCTCCAAAAAGAGTTGAAAAAAGCGTTTCAGGAACGTGAGTACCTCCCATGCTAACGGGGCGTTAATATGTGGGGTACAAATAAATGATTTATATTACAGGAACCTGCACTTTATGAGAACTCCTGGAACACTCAAGAGGTGTGGGTGGATTAAATGTATGTAAAGCCAAAATTTATTTTTCAGCATATTTGGCACCATACCTCACTGTATACAGTTTTTGTAACCTCTTTACATGCAGCATCTGTAACTAAACAGTAACTTAATGCATTCATTACATTTAATAGAGGAAAGCTGTGATTGGGGGGGGGGGTCTAACCCTTTCATTGCCAGAGCCATTTTTGCAGGTATTTTACACACATGTTTAATCCCTTCATGATGGAAGGTAAAACAAATCTTAATGCATACCATTGCAATTACTTAGTGTATCCAGGTGAAGTACACCTTGTTTTTATTTTATTTCAGAACAAATTCAGCTTTCATTTGGTGGTAAATGGTAATGAATATCTCCTGATGTTGTGTTTTGTTTTTTATTGTCAAAGGAAAAAAAAACTGCCACAAAATAGTAAAAAAAAAAGTATTTGTTAAAATGTAGCTGTATATTTCTTGTTATTACCACAACCTACCACCAAAGAACAACCCAAAATAAATTCTCCAGCTCCTGAGCAATACCACATACAGGTATATGTATGTATTGTTTTTGTTTTTACCTGTAGTAGGGTCTAGAAACAATGGTGCATGTTTTGATTTTTTATCCTACCTAAAACACACTGACACTAATATACAAAAAATGCTTGACTGAGCTCCTAGTGGCGGAGTGAAATGCATTGGGGTTGTGGCCTGGTCAGAGTCCAAGCTGAGGTTGCCATTCATACACCCAACATAGGGACAGCACGGATGTGCGGCTCCAGGGAGTCCTTTCTTCATTGCCAGTGATTATAGGAGCTGGGACGAGCTCCCTCCCTTGTCTGCACTCCCAGCGGCGAATGTTTGGGATTCACACCCCTGTTCAGTGAGTTTGAGCAGCACACAAAGCAGTCCAGGGTCAAAGTATGACTCAGTATGTTGGACATCTCTTCAATAAGATGACTGCTTCCGCACAAAGAAGAAGAGAGCTACTCTGTAGCATGTTTGCAGTGTACAAGCTGTGGCTGTTTTAGAAAGACATTGCACACTTTTTGTTTTAATGCACCTGGAAGGTATTTAGCTGACTTACATTGTAAACTAAGACTCCTTTCACACTGGGGTGACTTTCAGGCGCTTTAGCTCTAAAAATAGCGCCTGAAAACTGCCTCCCCTGCAGCCTCAGTGTGAAGGCACTGAGTGCTTTCACACTGGGGCAATGCACTTGCAGGATGGAAAAAAAAGTCCTGCAAGCAGCATCTTTGGGGCAGTGTGGGAGCAGTGAATATACCACTCCTAAACTGCTCTGCCATAGTAGGGAATGGCCAGCGGTTCGGAGGTGCCGCAAATGGGCACTTTTAACCCCTTTTTAACCCCATCTGGGGGCTCAAAAGCTCCCCTCTAACAACGGCAAAGATCCGCTTAAACAGCGGTAAAGCGATGCGAAATCTAGCTGCGTTTTACCAGTAACAGACCCGCTGCCCCGGTATGAGAGGGTTCTAGGAATTCAGTGGGCTTTAAGGAAACTACAGCAACAACAACAACAACAGTGAATACACCCCTCACATTTGCTATAATTTAAAGTAGTCAGTGTACAGCTTGCATAGCAGTGTAAATTTGCCGTCCCCTCAAAATAACGCAACACACAGCCATTAATGTCTAAACCGCTGGTGACCAAAGTGAGTACACCCCTAAGTGAAAATGTACAAATTGGGCCCAATTAGCCATTTACCCTCGGTGTCATGTGACTCGTTAGTGTTACAAGGTCTCAGGTGTGAATGGGGAGCAGGTGTATTAAATTTGGTGTTATCGCTCTCACTCTCTCATACTGGTCACTGGAAGTTCAACATGGCACCTCATGGCAAAGAACTCTCTGAGGATCTGAAAAAAAGAATTGTGGCTCTACATAAAGATGGCCTAGGCTATAAGAAGATTGCCAAGACCCTGAAACTGAGCTGCAGCACAGTGGCCAAGATCATACAGCGGTTTAACAAGACAGGTTCCACTCAGAACAGGCCTCGCCATGATCGAACAAAGAAGTTGAGTGCACGTGCTCAGGGTCATATCCAGAGGTTGTCTTTGGGAAATAGACATATGAGTGCTGTCAGCATTGCTGCAGAGGTTGAAAGGGTGGGGGTCAGCCTGTCAGTGCTCAGATCATACGCTGCACACTGCATCAAATTGGTCTGCATGGCTGTCGTCCCAGAAGGAAGCCTCTTCTAAAGATGATGCACAAGAAACAAACAGTTTGCTGAAGACAAGCAGACTAAGGACATGGAGTACTGGAACTATGTCCTGTGGTTTGATGAAACCAAGATAAACTTATTTGGTTCAGATGGTGTCAAACGTGTGTGGCACCAACCAGGTAAGGAGTACAAAGACAAGTGTGTCTTGCCTACAGTCAAGCGTGGTGGTGGGAGTGTCATGGTCTGGGGTTGCATGAGTGCTGTCGGCACTGGGGAGCTACAGTTCATTGAGGGAACCATGAATGCCAACATGTACTGTGACATACTGAAGCAGAGCATGATCCCCTCCCTTCTGAGACTGGGCTGCAGGGCAATATTCCAACATGATAACGACCCCAAACACACCTCCAAGACCACCACTGCCTTGCTAAAGAAGCTGAGGGTAAAGGTGATGGACTGGCCAAGCATGTCTCCAGACCTAAACCCTATTGAGCATCTGTGGGGCATCCTCAAATGGAAGGTGGAGGAGCGCAAGGTCTCTAACATCCACCAGCTCTGCGATGTTGTCATGGAGGAGTGGAAGAGGACTCCAGTGGCAACCTATACACTCTGTACACTCACTACTTTACATTGTAGCAAAGTGTCATTTCTTCAGTGTTGTCACATGAAAAGATAGAATAAAATATTTACAAAAATGTGAGGGGTGTACTGACTTTTGTGAGATACTGTATATGCAGTGTGCTAAAAACGTACTGAATACTGAAAAAGAAAAAAGATTTTAGGTTTACATACACTTTTATCATCTGCTAATTACTGTTATTTCCATCTGTACAGTTTGGATCTTTGTTCATGTAACAAGCCTATTGGTAACAATTAATTATGTACTGTTTATTTCATCCAATCATCAGTGGCCTTTTGCTATATGCTTTAGAATGAGCTTTCTACTACTAACCATAATCTGCTGAGTTAAAAGTTGTGTTGGTGCATGGGGGATTGGAGCATTGAATAGTTAGTTGTTTATTTATATATCTTCGTACAAAAACGGCTAATCCTGAATCCTGAATCCTGCATTATATGTTTTAAATGTTTTTATATCATCCTACCTGTTTTTTCTGTGCTAGTTTGCAATTACTGTTGTAGATTAATATTTGCAGTAAGTATCTTTTCTTGGAATGTAGTAAGAAATGTACACAGTACAAATGTATGCTGCATACTTTATAGCATCTTAAAATAGTTATATGTCCTGCTCAACATAGCAATGAATCCCGGGGTCGTCATACTTCGAAACAAACAAATATTATTATAATATTTTCACAAGCACAAGTACAAGCAATAATTCATAAGACCACTGTATTATGTTTATTATATATGTCAGGAATGGTATTTATTTTTATTATCGCTTTAGCAGTAACGTCAAGATTTTCTTAGAAGCTACATGATCCATGCTCCACACAGCAGAAATATCATAGCATTTTATATAACTGTAGTGCTACCCCTGTAGGGGCCACTGGTTCTTCCTTAAAATACAGAGGCTGACCACCACTGCAAGCACCGGTCTATTCACACCAGCTCCAATAAACAGTCTAGGGGATGTTTTTGGATATTTTTTTGCTTGGAGAGAGTTGACAGGAGAAGAGGGTTTAGGCATGGGACTCTAAAACAATAAGCAAATGGTAGTAAGAGGACAATCTTCCCCTTAAGCAGACATGAATGTTGGACAGTCTAAGGTCTCACAGCTAAAGACCATGGGGTGAGTACTCTTGGCATCGGGTTACCTTGCGCTGATGCACACCTTCGGGTATCCTGTATAGCTTCCAATACACTACCCAGT
The DNA here is from genome assembly GCA_018402905.1 of Glandirana rugosa. Lineage (NCBI taxonomy): Eukaryota > Metazoa > Chordata > Amphibia > Anura > Ranidae > Glandirana > Glandirana rugosa. The sequence goes on along the minus strand of BLSH010304960.1, from coordinate 294,712 downwards.
CAGAGGACTCAGTTTAAGGTCACTACTCACAAGAGCCCAGGACAGCTGCCAGCTCCCAGCTTCCTGCAGACACGGTCTTGTGAGTAAGACGGCACCTACAGCTCTGACACTTCTGAGTCCTCCAGAGCAGCTGTTCAGTCTGAGGGCAGCAGCCCCTCTGGTTCTGGAACCCTCCTAGGGAGAAGGAACCCCACTCTCCCGTGTCTCAAACTATCTCCATTCCAGACCCCAACAGGAATTGACTGGACCCTGATAAATATTCAGGCTGTTTGTTTTTAATCTCCCACCCTAAGCTCTGGAAGCCTCTCCCAGAGGCAGGGGGAAGATACCAAACTCTCAGCCCATGAGACCCTGAACAGACCAGAACAAACAATTACTGTTCCCTTGATTACAGAAGGAGTCAAGACCTAAATATTCCTAGCATCCTATCTGGGGGAATGCTATGTAACAGCAATAATTTATATTAGTAAACTGTAACATCTATTTGTATATGTGATAGTTTTATGAAAAGTAAATCTGTAATGAAAGAAACCTAAGAGCTTGAGCTTTCTGAATCACTGGACAATATGCAGGAAAGTAAGGGAAAGTTAGAAGTCATTATCTCTATACTTGTTTCTCTTCACTCACTCAGGCAACTAGCATTTTTTCAGAAGGAGATTGGTAATGGTTGTCTCTATGTTGTAGAATGCTTGCCTTAAATTTTGTAAATTGAATTGCTCAAAGAAAGTGTATTACTAAGTGTACTTGTATTACTGTAACAGGATGCATAATTGGCCGAATAATAGAGTAACTGTAATTTGCAATTTACTAAGCAGGTGCAAAGTTAAAATCAATAATGCAAAGCAGGGCCAGAATTGCAAATAGCAGGAATACATTGTAAATAAAAAAACAGATGATTATTTACAGAAATATATCTGTGGCTCAGTCAGAGTAACATGTGGCTGCATAGCATTGTCTTGATAGGACTTTTGAACTAATTGAGAATCACTACTTCAGTAAAACAGTTTGAGACACAAACAATTGCTTGTGATTATCCCCATAAGCAGTATAGCTGAAGGCTAGTTGAACTTTATTTAAAAAGAGATATCTTAGCAATATGCAACCTCAAAAGGATGCTTATGTAACACCTCATTGCTAGGTGACACTATGGGGCTGATTTACTAAAGCTGGTGCATTCAGAATCTAGTGAAGCTATGCATGGTAGCCAATCAGCTTCTAACTTCAGCTGGTTTAATCCCCTCCCGCCCATCATATAGATAAATGATGGCGGGCAGGATCCCCTCTTGTTCTGGGACGACATCATATGACATCACCCCAGTTTCACTGCGCTTGAACACCTGATCTCAGTAAAGAGCCAATGACGCAGCTTTTTACCCATGTGATTGGCTGTGTCCAATCACAGCAGAGCACATGTAAACCCAGAATGTGAGGAGAGGAGAGCCGATCAGCGACACCTCCTCACAGGGAAGACCTGTACAAATAACCAGGGCACTGATCAGTGCCATCTCATCGGTGCCCATAAGTGCCACCTTATCAGTGCCCATCATTGCAGCCTACCAGTGCCCAGCAGTGAAGCCTCATCAGCGCGCATCAGTGAAGGACAAAAATTACTCATTTCCAAAATTTCCTGACAAAAAATTTTGAAACTTTTTTTGTCTGTTTTCGTTTTTTTAGCAAAAAACAAGAACTGAAAGTGGTGATTAAATATCATCAAAAGAAAGCACTATTTGTGTGAAAAAAATGATAAAAATTTCAGTTGGGTATGGCATTGCATGACCACGCAATTGTCAATTAAAGTGTGACAGCGCTGAAAGCTGAAAAATTGCCTGGACAGGAAAGGAGTAAAAGTGCCCTGTATTGAAGTGGTTTTGAAGCTGATTGGTTTATATGCAGAGCTGCATCAGATTTTGCACTCTTCAGTTTTAGTAAATAACCCCCTGTGTTAGTGTGAGATGGATGAAGAAATGTGTGTAGTGTGGGTGTGGTTTCTAGGACACATTGCCCCATCCACTAGACAGAGGCTCCCTGGCTCCACTGGGAGGAGCCAGAAAAAAGGAGTGTGCAAGCAGCTATCGGGTTGAGGTCAGGACTCTGTGCAGGCCAGTCAAGTTCCTCTACCCCAAACTCACTTATCCATGTATTTATGGACTCCAAGTTTGTTGTTTCCTTATAGGTTACTCTTATCAGCTTGCTTAGATTATGCAAGTTTTGACCCCCTATCTCACACAATATTTCCCTTAAATGTTTGTACATTGGCTATTATTGTTGCGAAAGAGAGATATTGTATGGGGTCTATATCCCTTTTACCTTCTGTGAACCTTGGACCCTTTTTTGTAACTTTAGATTTTTATGATTTACCACACAGGTCCATTATCATGGCACAATATCCATCCTCACCATCTAAATTTTCTCCTGTCTTTTAAGAAATTTATTTTTACCTTTTTTTATTACATATTTTTATAGTGAACACCAATAACTAAATAAAACATTTTTTTTTAATTAGGGGATTAGGATTTCTGAGAGCAGTTTGTCATTATTCTTCATTATTTTATTTTTTTTTTTGCATTCAATATACAATACTTTCATTTTTATTTTTGCACTTATTGCTTTTAGTCCTTATTTACCTCTTGCACCTCTATATATGCATGCCTCAAAATTGTCTGTTAATCCTCATTTTTCTTATACCACATGTGAAGGTCTTGACTGTGGTTGCTTTTTAGGGGTTTGGACTCATATGCTACACGGGGCATTTTTTACTCACCTGTCCCTTTAAATTATTTTAGTGGTTTAACCCCATCAACATTTAGGTGGCTGATGATGGTACTTATTCCCCTGCCTCCAGCAAACCCTCATCTCCATGATTAAGCCACAGGGGCAGAGCGAAAAATGATGGAAATGTGGCTTGGATGAATCGAGCTGAGGCTGCTTTTACCTGATAACCACTTGGGCTAGGCGAGGTATGTGGCTGCTGGGCTATATCTTCTTATTTCCTCTGTGGTGCCTCAATTGTAGGTAGAACACTACAACAGGAAGCAGAAAAATCCTCAACCTGATTGGCAATAAGAAACAGCAGATTAATCATGCCATCACCTTCTATCCAATCTGCTCTCTCCTCCCCCAGCATGTTCTTTGCCAGAATATGTGCACCGGTGCAAAGCCTGATTGGTTTCTAGAGATGGACTTCCCTTTCTCAGCTTAACTTTTATTCTACAAGGCATTACAACATTCTTATATGATGGGAGTTTCAGGTACTTGTAAATTTGTGCTAATTAGTGTTTTTATTTTTAAGCTAAAGTTTGTTTTTAGAAGTCAGTAATAAATCCGATTTTTACAATCTGATAAATGTAATTTAAAAAAAAATAGATTTTATTTTACAAAGATTGTTATGGCTAACACTATGGGGTTGATTTACTGAAGCTTGAAAGTGCAAAATTTGGTGCAGCTCCACACAGAAACCAATCAGCTTCAAGGTTTTATTGTCAAAGCTTGATTGTGCAACCTGAGGTTAGAAGCTGATTGGCTAGCATGCACAGCTGCACTGTTTTTGCACTTGCCAGCTTTAGTAAATCAACCCCTATGTATCTTATGGGTCATAGAAGTCAGCTTAATGAAATGTTCTTGAGAATATGGTAGCACCAACTATAAATACATTAGTCTTGCCATTGTTTGCAGAGGTTTTAGTTTGTAGACACTACCATCAAAAATGAACATGCACGATATGCATTTACAAAGCTTTCTGCAAACTTCAAGCAGCATTTTAGAATTACCCGTAAGCACTCCCAATAAGATTGCAACTCAAGATTCAGAGACTAGAGCTGAAACATGTCTAAAGTTTGTGACACGGTCTAAAGAACCTATGGTAGAATATATTTTTATCCAATGCTCCATGATCACAACGAATAAATTGCAGATCTTGCAAAAAATATTTTCGGCCATTTCCTCATTAACTTTTGAAATGTTAAAATAAAGCATGTTATTAGGCAACTGGACTAAAACTGTAAAATATCATAGAAATGTACAGATGTATTTTAATTCAGAGAGTCTCTATTTTTAGAATCAATTTTTCACACATATTACACAACTTCTGTCATTCAAAACTTTTGTTTTTAGTTCGCATTTGTACAATGTTTCTTTTAAGACATGATCATTTTTCAGAATTCAATATCAGGAACAGGCCAAGACATGATCATCTGTCAGATTCAGGAATCAAAATTTGTCATAAAAGCCTGTGGTGTGTGAAAAGTAAATAGTATATGTTGCAAGCTACATTTTGATGAGTTATTCTCCTCTTTGTGGCATTTAAGTTGAAAAGCAGTTTTGTGTCTAAATAGCAGGAATAAAGCCAGGTGATTTAGGCTATTTTTTTAAGCACCAGTTCTTGGTGGCCATCAATAGACCATGTTTTTCAGACTTCCAGGTAGATGCAGAATAGGTAATTCAAGGCTAGCCCTTTCAATTCTCTTCAGGTTTAAAATGACTAATTGCCGCAGGCTTGGCGGTCCCTCCCTCTCTCGCTCTTCGGGAGATGCCATTTGATCAAAATGGTTCCATTCACTAAACTGTTATACCCCCTCCAAACGCTACCTCTTCTCCTCAAACATAAAGATATACATAAACTACAAACAACCTTTTCTTCATTCATCTGGAATGGAAAAAGACCCAGAATCGCCTTACAAAAACTATACCTCCCGAGGAGTGAGGGAGGGACGGGCCTGCCCAATCTGAGAGCATATAATCTGGCATGCCTAATGAGAAATGGACTTGACTGGATAGCAGGCAAATCTAACTACTCAAATACTGGCTTTGGGGAGGAAATAGCCTCCCCTTACAACCTAACGGATATCTTACATGCCAAATTGCCTTCACTACCGTCACAAATAAGGAACAACCTGGTTCTAAAGAACACTATACTAGCATGGAGAGAAACAAGGAAACTTCTTCGACTTCCCTCCTCGATCTCGCCTTTTCTCCCGATCCTTGGGAATCCCATGTTTCCCCCGTCAACACAATCTCCAGCATTCAAAATTTGGGCCGCAAAGGGTCTGACAAGAGTGACACAACTATTCAACCATGACCTCAACTCAATCAAGACGTTTTCAGACCTCAGAGAAGAATACTCCCTACCATCACCGCATTACTTCCATTACTTACAAATTAAGTCTTACCTGCAGTCATGCAAAGGAACTCATCACTCCCCTTGTGACCCCTCCTTCCTAGACTCTCTACTTCAGAGTGGCAAATACTCTATTTCCAACATTTATGTCCAGCTGACCCTACTCCAAATATCTAAACAATCTGCGCACCAATTCCACCCCTGGAGTGCAGTTCTGGACTCTGATCAAGCACCGGAGCAGATCCTCTTGGGCTACAAGAAAATTTGCTCCGTGATTAAGGCAGAAACCTGGAGAGAAACACAGTTCAAACTGGCTCATAGGGCATACCTCCCCATGATTTTCACCCAGGATGTCCCGCGCCAGGGTATCTGTCCTTGTTGCTCCACCCACAGGCCAACACTCTATCACAGACTTTGGCAGTGCCCCTGCGTTTCTCACTATTGGGACAAAATCTTGATCTACATCAAGAAAGTCAGCGGATCTACTATACCAAAAGACCCCCTCCTCTGTCTATTCAGCGGAAACCCCTCAACGCCACAATTGAAACCCGCCACAACTACTATTCCCAACTGGATACACCTATGCCTCCTGGCAGCGAGAAGGACCATCATGCAATCGTGGATTCATCCAACACCACCTACTCTGAACCAAGTAAAACAAGCACTCATCTCCCTTCTGTATCTCGAAAAACAAGACACCATTAACATGAAATACCAAAGGACCAAAAGTTTCTTCTCGAGATGGAAAAAGTTCATAGAATATTCTTTCAGTCCAACTGAGATAAATAATTTCATGGACTCATTTAAACTCACAGAGTGGTACCTAAAAGCAGACCTGACCAACTCATTAGGCAGATTCAAAATTCTGGACAATCCCCAGTAATCCATTAGACAACAACTGCCCTAGTGCTTCCCCCCCCTTGACTTTCCATAAGAGGATAAACTGTTTTCCTCTTTTTAGCTTGTACTCTGTGATATTCCTATTTTGGGGATAGGCCCCCCCTCGAAAACCCTTCTTTCAATAGTACCTCCCCACCCCATGCTGCTAGTATTGGACACAGTGCAACAAAACAAAACAAAACAAAACAATTTAAGACAAAACATGTGTTATATTAAGTGTTAACCTAGTCGCTATAAGCGATCTTTGTCTCTCATCATCGGTTGTGCCTTAGCGCTTTCTAAATATGTTCAATTTTGTCTATGTTTAAAGCCAAACCCTATGTAATGTACTTTATATTTCACAACTTGATCCTTACGAGGATATTTTTGTATTGACTAAAAACCCCAATAAAACATGTTTTTAAAAAAAAATGACTAATTGCCTGCAATAAAAGACAATATATACTCACCTTCTCCACCTCAGGTTACTTTCTCTAACATCCTATGCCACTGCAAGCTTCAGCACTGATGTAAGGATCAAAAGAAGGAACCAGACCCTGGTGGATGACAAAGGTGTGTATGAGAAATGATCTCCTGTAGAGGTGAGTATATAATTCCACTACAGAGGAGTAAAACCTTTAAAGCTGTAGAGGCCCTAATAGGATCAATTTAATGGCAAAAAATACCATCATTTCAACTGTGATACTGTGAGAGAGTGTGAAAAATATGCTGAAGGCTATGGGTGTATTATGTTTTGATGCAATGCCTAATATAATCAATATCTAATGTAATCAGTAATGTATTTCTAATCGTTCTAAGAGATATTGCTGCACCAAAAAACCCAAGCAAACACAAATTAAACAATTCAGCAGCTAGCACAATTATTATTGAACATAATATTCCAGCATAAAAGATATTCGGTGCAGCGCTAATACGATGTCTTCAAATCTGGAAAAGTCTAACAGGTAGCTGACATATAAAAGAGTGCAAACATATATGCTCCAGTGATCCAAGGGAAGACAGGAAGGTAAGAAGCCTCCACCAACACCAGACACACTGCCTCTTACCCCTTGCGGTGGACCCTCATTACAAAGGTCATAGACAGCCTGTGATATTATAGTGATTGATCCAGCAAACGGCACAAGCACCTCCTAATGGTCAATTCCCACTCTCTAGGACCATATTTCCAAGTTGAATGCGCTGCAGCCCTTGAGGAACTCCCTGATATTTCCCAGGCACTCGGCCTCTGTGCACGGCTCCGGGTACACCTGTGGGGACACACAGTATGTCCCCGCAGGTGTACCCGGAGCCATGCACAGAGGCGCACAGACGCACTCTTCCTCAAGGGCTGCGGCGCATTCAACTTGGAAATATGGTCCTGGAGAGTGGGAATTGACCATTAGGAGGTGCTTGTGCCGTTGCTGGATCAATCACTATAATATCACAGGCTGTCTATGACCTTTGTAATGAGGGTCCACCGCAAGGGGTAAGAGGCAGTGTGTCTGGTGTTGGTGCGGCTTCTTACCTTCCTGTCTTCCCTTGGATCATTGGACCATATATTTATGCACTCTTTTATATGTCAGCTACCTGTTGGACTTTTCCAGATTTGAAGACATCTTATTAGCACTGCACCGAATATCTTTTAATGTATTTCTAATGTTTTGAGTAAAAAGAAAAGTATGACCAAAGCTTTTTAGCCATACTTTTCTGTTGGGTCACAAGAGTGCATTGACTTTTGCTCTCCTGTGACCCAGAGTCAGTTTATAGTGGGCTGTTCCCTGCTGTCAATTGATGTTGCAGAGCCATTCCAGGAAGGATCTGGAAGGATCCTGACCATATTGGGAAGCATCACAGCTCCTTTATCATTCGACTTCTGTGATTGGCTCTCACAGCAATCATATGATTGCGATCACACCCCACTGTCTCCTGATCAGAAGCCTTGACTGAGAGCTGTCGGTGATAGCTTGGACAGTTTGCTGGGAGCATGCAGTGAGTTTGCACTTAGCACACAACCTCCTGCAACTGAGGACACATATGTGCAGCAGAGCCCACCTTCACTCCCACAACAGGTGTCAGCAAGAGGTTAACACAGATTTTAAGGAGACATATAGGGACTGATTTATTAAAAGCAAATAGGCTGTTCACTCTGCATAGGAATTTTCACTCTGCAAGAGAATTTTACCTTAGGTTAGTGAATGAGGTGAAGTTATGCTGACTTCCACAATCCAATCTTGTGCAAGCTAAAATACAGTTTTTTCCTCTTTTCTTTGCATGTTATTGGGAATTTTTTGCAAAGCAAAGCTTCACCACATTCACTAAGCTAAGAGAAAATTATTGTGAAAACGTGAACAGCCTGTTTTTCTTTAGTAATCCAACCCCATAATGTCTCCTGAAGCCTATCTAGCACACAAGGCTTCTAGGGTTCTTTGGTTCTTTTGGTTTGTTTTTATATATTTTTGTTTTACATACAATTATTGAATTTTTTTTTTATTGCAGTTTATAAACAATATACAGAATTGATTTTTATTTTTAGTTCATAAAAATATAATTGAATTTTAGCATTCAGTCTGTTTAAACTTTTCCATTTTTAAAATGTAACATCTTACCTCTGCCTATAATTTCCCTGTGCTTTGGCAGCTCTCATGATAGACTCAAGTCAGTGTAAACACTGCTTTGTTAAATTCATCTTGTCTGTGTCTTCACTGCAAGTGGACCTGCAACTTTTTTTGAGTTACCGCCTGCTAAATGTAAATATTAAACTCCTGCTTAAATTCCAGCTGCAGCCAAAACTTTTTGTTTTGAGGGAGCTGGGAAGGACACTGACAAAAACATATTTTTAGTAGGGTAAGAAAGAGTAGCGGCTTATAACCATGTTTTTATTGCTGTACATGCCATTTTATCCCTTTGACACCATTGGCTCTATTTTAATGTCACAGAAACAAAAAGTGAGGGATAATCTCTCAAATGAGGTCACAAGCAAAAAAGAACTGACTTTACAGGTGTTATGCTTACACACTGTACCCAAAAGGAAAACAATACGCATTTGGATTTTGTCCGGCTTTAAGTTTAGCTACAATGTAGACAGCATGTTTTCAAATTAAGACTGAGAACGAGGGAGCTTCGGGGTTTACTTTAGATTTGCATTCTGCCCCTATATGCTGCAGCTCCCTATCACTTGAAATGTGTGACCCCCCCCCCATTATAGGAGTGCATTTTGAAATACAAAACACTATTGTGACACTGAAAAACATCCCATACTCCATTTGGAGGAAATGCTCCTTCTTCCAAGCTCTTGTTAGCAATTATGGTGCATTTGAATTATGAAATGTTGACACTGGTCTGTGTCACATAGGAGTGACTGGGTCAAGGGAAGCAGGATACCAGAATTTAGAATTGCATAATATCCAACAGGACCCCTAATATTAAAAACTGGGGGGTAGAGCACTAGCAAGCTGTATTTCATGCTCAGGCACCTTGCTTAACAAGGTATGTAAAAAAGCTTAGATAGACATCTGTTGGTGGGCAGTAAAAGAGGATGGCAGAATTATTACAACTCTCCCACACATTTGTAAGCACTGATATAAAAAGATACGTGTACTGGAAGATTACATTATATATATATATATAATATATATATATATATACATATATATATATATATATATATATATATATATACAGTATCTCACAAAAGTGAGTACACCCCTCACATTTTAGTAAATATTTTATTATATCTTTTCATGTGACAACACCGAAGAAATGACACTTTGCTACATGTGTATGTAAAGTAGTGAGTGTACAGCTTGCATAACAGTGTAAATTTGCTGTCCCCTCAAAATAACTCAACACACAGCCATTAATGTCTAAACTGGCAACAAAAGTGAATACACCCCTAAATGAAAATGCCCAAATTGTGCCCAATAAACCATTTTCCCTCCCCGGTGTCATGTAACTCATTAGTGTTACAAGGTCTCAGGTGTGAATGGGGAGCAGGTGTGTTAAATTTGGTGTTATCACTCTCACTCTCCCATACTGGTCACTAGGTGTTCAACATGACACCTCATGGCAAGGAACTCTCTGAGGATCTGAAAAAATTGAATTGTTGCTCTACATAAAGATGGCCTAGGCTATAAGAAGATTGCCAAGACCCTGAAACTGAGCTGCAGCATGCTGGCCAAGACAATACAGTAGTTTAACAGGACAGGTTCCACTTAGAACAGGCCTCCCTATGGTCAACCAAAGGAGTTGAGTGCATGTGCTCAGCATCATATCCAGAGGTTGTCTTTGTGAAATAGATGTATGAGTGCTGCCAGCATTGCTGCAGAGGTTGAAGGGGTGGGGGGGTCAGCCTGTCATTGCTGAGACCATACGCTGCGCACTGCATCAAATTGGTCTGCATGGCTGTTGTCCCAGAAGGAAGCCTCTAAAGATGATGCACAAGAAAGCTTGCAAACAGTTTGCTGAAGACAAGCAGACTAAGGACATGGATTACTGGAACCATGTCCTGTGGTCTGATGAGACCAAGATAAACTTATTTGGTTCAGATGGTGTCAAGCATGTGTGGCGGCAACCAGGTGAGGAATACAAAGACAAGTGTGTCTTGCCTACAGTCAAGTGTGGTGGTGGGAGTGTCATGGTCTGTGGCTACATGAGTGCTGCCGGCACTGGGGAGCTACAGTTCATTGAGGGAACCATAAATGGCAACATGTACTGTGACATACTGAAGCAGAGCATGATCCCCTCCCTTCGGAGACAGAGCCGCAGGGCAGTATTCCAACATAATAATGACCCCAAACACACCTCCAAGATGACTACTGCCTTGCTAAAGAAGCTGAGGGTAAAGGTGATGGACTGGCCAAGCATGTATCCAGACCTAAACCCTATTGAGCATTGTGGGGCATCCTCAAATGGAAGGTGGAGGAGCGCAAGGTCTCTAACATCTACCAGCTCCATGATGTCATCATGGGGTAGTGGAAGAGAACTCCAGTGGCAACCTGCGAAGCTCTGGTGAACTCCATGCCCAAGAGGGTTAAGGCAGCGCTGGAAAAAAATGGTGGCTACACAAAATATTGACACTTTGGGCCCAATTTGGACATTTTCACTTAGGGGTGTACTCACGTTTGTTGCCAGCGGTTTAGACATTAATGGCTGTGTGTTGAGTTATTTTGAGGGGAAAGCAAATTTACACTGTTATACAAGCTGTACACTCACTACTTTACACATTGTAGCAAAGTGTCATTTCTTCAGTGCTGTCACATGAAAAGATATAATAAAATACTTACAAAAATTTGAGGGGTGTACTCACTTTTGTGAGATACTGTATATACATACACACACACACACACACACATAAATATATAAGCTTTTCTGTTCTACACTGTTGTGAAACTTTGCAAACAATTGAAATGCTATAATGGAAAATTCAAAATGATGAAAATTTAGTTTTGTCACAGGTTCTCTTTTTATAATACAATTACAGAGCTGACTGAATTCAGTTTTGCCACCAAACATCTTTCCTTTGAAATAGCATGTATTTCTCTAATATAAAAAAAAAGGATTGATAGTAAGGGTAAATTGCACTGAATAAATTTATCCTCCATTGATATTTGGGTCCCTTGATTTGGGTCCCTTGATGGCTTACTACTGAGTTTTCATTTTACAATTAACAACGCTTAAATGTGGTCTATAGCTGTTGTTTGACTATGTGTTCACAGAGCTTCCATCTTTTGATCAAGATAAAAATAACATGCTTTTACAGACAATATTACTCTTGTACACAACAATTTCATAATTATGAAACCAATAAGAGCACAATGGTGGCTTAGTGATTAGTACTGTTGTATTTTGACAGCTTCATGCAAATCAGTGTGTATGAATGTTGTACGTTTCTGAAGTACTGGCATGGGTGCCATTTGGGATTTCTGGATTGCTTTCACAGTACTAAATCCCAGGGCATTACACATATTTAGCTGAGAGATGACTGATATAAATGGGACATTGTTGGTTAGTAAATGTATATTTTGCAATATTTCATAGCTACTATATATAAATTAATAATAATAATCTTTTGAGCAGTTTTATTTGATAAAACAAAATATTCCTTGACAGCATTTATTTCTAGAAAAGTGAACTTTCTTTTAGTCTAGCTTGTCACACTGCCAGCGCTGTGTGGGTACTATCTCTTTAGTATATGAATTGTATTGTATTAATTATGTTGTTGAGACAGTGCTGATTTTGTCTCCTCCATGCCTTTGGCAGCAAATAAAAACAGTGATTAGTCAAGTTCATTTTGTCATTAAATACAATCTCCTTTGATTTACATTGTTTTTCCTAGCTGAGCTCTATTACCCGACATTTTTCTCAGTTCCACTGCAGCTGCACAGTTGTATAAAAATCAGCTCTTGAATCTAAGGAGGGAGTTTCCAAACTATATTGAATGACTGTAATCAGTACATTTGAACTGCTGATATTGGGGGTAAAGAGAGTAACCTCTTCATTACTTGAATATAGCAAATCAAAGTCTAAATTACATGTGCTTTAGAAATAGATATTTAAATAGCGACCATTTGACCTTTAATCTTTGGTTAAGCCAACGCCCTCACTATAAAAAGGAAAGGAAGGGGGCACAGAGCTGTCACAGTGTACGTGAAATGCAAGCTGTTACAGGGAAATCATATGAAAAGCTAAAAAACTGTCTGGGGAAGAGATAAGGGTTAGTTGGGAAGCTGCATTTTTTATGTTCTTCTTGCACTTTTAGTTGCTGCCCCATGCTTGCCGGCATGTTTTTTGTTTTTTTGCTGCAAAGTTTCCCTTAAAGAATATCTCTTTGCTTCAAGAGCTGGTATTTTAATTTTTCATTTCTGTGGGTTATATTGCTTTTTATTTTGTGTTTATAGGGCTTTTATTTTAGGGAAAAGAGTTAAATGTCTTTTTTTTTCTGCACGCCTCCTTTAAAAAGTGGTCTTTTGTTTCAGTGTTAGAATTTTGGTGTGCTTAGAGTGAAACACTTGAGTTCAAACTGTGTTGTTTGCAAGAGAATAAAAAAGTGCAATAACAATTTGCACATAAACCACCTCACGTGTGATTTAACTTACATCTACTGCACCCTTTATCCTCATGGATAAAAAAAGTTTGGCTTACACCAGTTAAGCCTACTATCCCTAATTAAAACTGTACTGGGCAATTTTACACTGCTGCATCCTCTGCAGTACTTTAATACTTCTAATAAAACCCCAGGATGTGCTCTTTGTCACTAGTAAATTTTGGCCTATCCTTGCTCATTAAAATTATCCTGCTGCTGGCCAATTTTAGACAGTTATTTCATCTGCAGTCCCTTAATTCTTGTAATAAAGTCTAAAATCAATGTTTTTTGTCCAAGTACGTTTAGGCCTAGCCTAAGTATTTAAAACTGTCCTGCTGCTAACCAATTCTACACTGCTGTGTCATCTATGGTCTATTAATTCTAAAAGAGTTTGATAGAAGTTGGCTAGCAGGAGGGCAGTTTTGCATCAGTGAAAACAATGAGTCAAAGCAAAGTACCTGGTTGAAGGCCAAGGTGACAAGAGGAATTCCCTTACATCTTTGGTCCAGACACCCTAGGAATACAGCACAGGGGATGAGAGGGCACAAAATGGTAGGGGTACCAGATATCTAGCCAAGGTATAACTGTGAATCAAAGACAAGCATTGATCAGGAACTAGGTCAAGGTCAATGGCAGGAGCAAAGGGCAGAGACATATCCAAGGGCAGGCTGGGTCAGCAATCAGAATGCAGATCTCAGTAACAAGTTCATGGTTCAAGTTGAGGGGTAAAGCATCTTCTTGGCTCAGCTATATTCCCTAAATAGGTCATCTGGTTCCAAGATTGGAATTAGGCATGCATGCCCATGTGTCTGTATTTGTACATGTCCGCACATCGTGCCTGCATGAATTAATGTGCTTATATGAATTAGAGTGTTTGCAGAAATGTGTGTGCACACACAACTAGCTGGAAATGATCACTTTCTCTGCACTGGAGCACACACATATTGCCTTCTAATCTTATCCTGACAAAACTAGTGGGAAAGTTCCATGTGTTGGTCAAAGTGGTTAAATTACCTTTCGATGAAAAAGCATGTGTTACTATTAAAGCTACCTGACACAATTTTTTTTTTTCAAAATGAAGTCAAATTAGGATTCTGTTGGTGTATATAAGCCACATTAATTGTAAAAGAAAAAAATAGAATAGAAATGATTTATTGTCCTTGTAAAGGTAGTTAATTTAATTTTGACAAAATCAATTCTATAGCTGAATGTGTTCTGCCAGTTGATGCTGTAGCAGAGCATATCTCTGAAATTGTACTGTTTTGTAACACCATGTACAGCTTTAAGGCAAAATCCAAAAAGGTTATTTAACCTCCCTGGCGATATGATTATGTCAGATTTTTGCGTCTAAAAGCATTACATTGTTTTGCATAGAAATATGGTGTTTTATATTGTAGGCCTGTAATTATTAGGAATAACTCACTTAAATCTGTCCAAACAAGAGTCTAGTAGACATCCCGGGTTTGATATGTCCGGATGTTATATT
>BLSH010304960.1:243975-255724 GCA_018402905.1 Glandirana rugosa | reverse complement strand
TATCTATCAAATTTCACTAATATTTAGAGACCGTACTTTTTACTTGTTTAGTACAGGAAGATATCACACATGTAAGGAGATAGGTTTCGTTACTCACGTCGTACGTTCAACTGTTGAAAGTGCCGCCACAGACGATCGATTCTGCATGCAACGGTCGTGAGTACGACGTGTTGAACACGATCGTCGTCCCGTGTGTACGAGCCATTACGGACTCACAGACATAGTGATTATACTCCCTTTACTTCCTGTATTCATCTTTTACAATAAGTATAGGATGATCACACAGAACATTATATATGCAAGTGATATTTCAATTTAACAATTGCTTGGAAGTTGCAATAACTTGGCGAGGATTTGGACAATTAACGGTATTCCTACAGGGAGGTGACAAGTGCATCCGACTACTGGAAGCTATTATTGCATACAGAGAAATCACACTCATTGCTTTGGATAGAGGAATGTACACACTATAGAAGGACATGATTTGTTCATTTTTCATGCCAGAGATTTATAATCACTTTAAACTATCTATATGCAGTTTTGCATTCCTTCGATTTCCACCTTTTCCCAAAAAGACACAATTAAACATTTACAAACATTTGGTATTTATTAACATTAACACAGTTTTATCTTTCAGACTTAGTCAGAGTTTTGGAAGTTATGTTGTATTTGTGTTCGCTAAAAGTGAATTTAGTCTATTTTTATTGAAAATTAAGACTTGATAAACATTTGCTTAACTATAATGGGACATCTAAAATCTATTCTACTATAGGCACGACGGGAGCACTCCAGTTCTGGGTGGCTGTCATATGACGTCCTCCCAGGATCGTGCCCCATGGGCTAAGCTGCAGCATAATCTGTCACCCACTGTATCCACTGGACACAGCAGATGACAGATCAGTGTATTGAGCTGCAGCCAATAGCATGAGATTGCTGGGGCCATTCACAGCAGATCACATGGCAATTGTACACAATGAATGGTTTCCATTCATTGTGCACTATTGCGTTGATCTTTGTGATTGGTGACAGTGATCACAATCACATGGTACAGACACGGCCGATCTCAGCCCATCTGTACCATGTGATTAGCTCTGGCCAATTACAGCTAATCACAATAGTACACACTAAATGAATGGATTTCATTAATTAAAAAATTATTGTTTATAACAGTGATTACCATTGTTATAAGCAATCACAGTGTGTAAAATAAAAAAATCCTGATCACCTCCACAGAGTAGTACAGTGTTACTATTTTCCAAAAAATTGTGAAAAAAAAATTACAACTTCAAAAATGCCTTGGACTATCTACTTTTCAAAATAGGTCATTTTGAAATTGGGGGTTATTTATACTGTCCTGGCCTCAAGAAATGAGATAAGCTGTCAGTACATCAGGATTGATAGATTTTTAGAAATATATACCATAGTTTGTGGACTCTCCTACAACCAAAATAATATAGATTAATTTGGGTTATTTTTGCCAATGAAATGTAGCAGTATACATTTTGGCCTAAACTTATGAAGAAAGATTATTTATTTGCAAAATCTTATAACAAACTAAGAAAAATATGGGGGTTTTTTTCAAAGCTTTTGACCTTTTTTCATTAATTTAGCAAAAAATAAAAAGCCCAGTAGTGATTGAATGCCACAGAAAGAAATCTCTATTTGTGTGAAAAAAAATTATAAGAATTTTATTTGCGTACAGTGTTACATGACCAAGCAATTGTCATTCAAAGTGTGACTGCGCTGAAAGTTGAAAATTGGTCTGGGCAGGAAGGAAGTGAATGTGTCCGGTACTAAAATGTTTAATTTTCCAGGTCCATGCTTTCTGGAAATATATAGTTTGAGAAACCTTTCAAGACCTTTCTGAGGAAACTATCAAATCTGTAAGTGAATACAAGCAAAAAGGATACAGCCATCTGAGGTGAAAAATGGGTTGCTGGGCCTAGCAGCAAAATAACTAAATACTATGATATGGTATGTTTATTCACCACTTAATGTAATCCTGTGGCCAGGTTGTAAATGTTTTTACATGCCCTTTACAAGCCCTAAATGAACTCTGTGGCTGCAGGAACAATGCAGCAATTCAAATTCAAAATTCACAACAGAAGCAACAAGGTTGTTCAAGTCAGCTCTCTCAGCAGCTCGGCCCAGCCTGCTCCCTCTACCAGAGCTCTTGATCTGCATTTTTATTAGAGATTGCAGGGCTGGAAGACTGTCATGTCATTGCTGATAGGGTGATCTGTGCTGCTGAGAGAATGACTTGCTGCTAGAAAAATAAGATCACTGTCAGCTGCACCTAGCCACTCCCTGTCTACAACTTGTTGTAGAAGCAACTATTTACTCATCAAACTTATATGCACAATACTGTTATTACAAAATCACATAGTAGAAAGATATGTCCTAATATTTCCTTTGTTACAAAATATCTAATGTTTGGCTCTTTGGTCTGTATAGCAACTGCAAAGACTAAACCATAAAGCTTCACAACTCAAATCTATGTTCAACTTAATTGTTTATTATCAGTTGAATCGGTGTGTATTCTATGATTAAAAAACAATAGGAAGGCCAATTATTCATGTAACTGTGTAAATCAGTTTTAATAGCTAAACATGTTGGAAGAGCAACAGCATGTAATGAAAAGTGGCTAATAAACTGACAGTACTGTATGCATTATACCTATCTATCCAGCAGGTGGCACTGCCGTGTTATAGTGTGTTATTCTATGGTATGTGATCAGAGGATGTTCTATCTATGTTCAGGGCATGTACTTGTATCCTCCTTGTTTCTGTTCATGTCCTCATGCTGTAAGACACGCTATGTAATTTTCCATGAAGTGTAAAGCATTTTGCTATATCCATGAAGCTTCCAAAGCATGATTTCAAAACTCAGTTAGCAAAACATTGGTTACTTATTCAGCCATAAGGTTTGCAATTGTGCCTCATCAAGCCAAAGAGAGAAACATTTGCATTTATAATTTTATTAATACGTTAGTATTTTAACCAAGGAGACAGCGCCGTTCCCCACATACAAAAGAGAGAAACATCCCTGCCTACTTTATCTAACTCCCCGAATTTCCAGTAAAAAAAAAAAAACATACATTTAATAAATATAGTGACATGGGGAGCTTGGAAATGCAACTTGTACGTGCCAGACAAGATTCAGATTGGTAGATAGATGATTGACAGTAATATAGTAGGATATACAGTGCCAGTCATTCCAGAAGTGATCACAGGAGAACAATCAGCTGGAAAGTTTTATCTGTTCATAGTTCTCGCAATCGGCTGATATAACTGTTCTGACACGAAAGTCCTATCTTTCTACAAAGACTGGTTATGGTGATACCTCACTACTGACATCTCACCCCTAGAGAATATGGATTCCTGTCAACCATGACAAGAGGCCATACTGGAGATGTGGATAAAAAAAGATTAAAGTGGATCTACCATAAGTTTTTCATGTTACATGCATATGAAATAATCTGTAAATGTAACATTTACAGAGATTTATTATGTCACAGAATTCATTCTCTTGACCTCTCTTAACCTGAGTTTTCTGGTCTTCTCACCAAAAAAACGATGCTATCCCTGAGTCAGCATCTACATCATAAGAAAAGTCATTTGAATGGAACTTAAAGTGGAGCTCCACCAAAAGCTCCACTTGTCTGCTTCCCCCCCTTCGCTGCCACATTTGGCACCTTTTGGGGGGGAGCGGGTACCTGGTTTTGACAGGTACCTACTCCCCTTTCCGGCTGAGTTTGCCACAGCAGTTCAGCCTCCCTTCCTCCTTTCCCCACAGCCAGCCCATCCACAGAGTGCAGCGCAATTTGTGCATGCTCAGTAGGGAACCAGCTGCAAAGCCCAAGGCTTCACTGCCAGTTTCCCTTAGTAAAGGAGGATGCAGCAGCACCCGATAGCCAATTGAGAAATCTGCCCGGGTGAAGACACCACTGGATTCCTGGACAGATACGTGTCCTAATATTAAAAGTCAACAGCTACGGTATTTGTAGCTGTTGACTTTTATTTTTTTTTTCTGCAGGAGCCTGGAGCTCCCCTTTAAGAACTTATTTTCAATTTGAAAAGGCACAATTTTTAAATACACTGTTGCTTTGTATTGTGACAAGTCAAGTATCAGGGATTTTCTGTTGGCCAGCTGGTTCAGACATCTGCGCTTGAGCATCTCTCTGGTCGCAGCTCTGCACATAGAGTCATAGCTAGGTGCATGCTTGTGTGTAGGAGTGTATAGTGTGCATTGATGTGTGTGCATGCCCACACTCAGTTTTGGTGCCAGATGGCCTATGTGAGGGATGCTATAACTCAATGTCCATGCTGGCTGGTAATTAGCATGTTCCATACTTCATGACTTGTGTTCTGTATGATTTTGGATCCTGCTCTGTACTATTGCTCAACCTGTTTCTGATTTCAGTTTTGTCCCTGACTTTGATACAGCTTCTGATTTAGTACTGTATTGCCTGCTCATTGCTGACCTCAGTTTGATCTTTGAATTCACTACTGTCTTCGATCCTGATCCAGGCCACTGCCAAGTGCCTGCTTGCACTATATCCAGCTAGTGTCATCAGTTAACTCTGCCATCCTGAACTCTTGAACAATTCAGAGTTCCCCTTTAACTTATGCATGTTGACTCCTAGCCTGACACTCTGCCCACACATTCTGCTGGGTCTCCATGGTCAGCATCTTCAATCTGGGGTTCTGCAAGCTACTCATGTTTTTCCTGTCCCTTTGTAAAATGAGGCATGTGATGCTACCAGTGTGCAGAGTACATATCAGCAAGTCACTGTGATCCCAATTAACTGGACAATTCACAATCACAAAGAGCTCCATTGCTGGTGTGATCCAGATCACATAATGTTATAGGCATACAAGAAGTAATATATGACATACAGGGATAGCAGAAGGAATGAATGCAAGGACAAACAAGCCTAGAGTATAAAGTAAAGCCTAGTACAATAGAAATTGGCCAACATTCAGCCCGCGTGTATGGCAGCTGTTCAGCTGGCTTCTGTCACAGGGTCATGACCGTAAATAGTCTGCCGACCGTCTCCCCATCAGCATTCTGACTGGAGTGTTCTGGCGGGGGGGGGGGATGTCATTGTTTTGGGGCCCAAAGCAGATCTGCCCCTTAAGCCCACGCTGTCTGCAAATTGAGACCCCGAAATCCACTAGACTGCAGTCCAGGCACACACAGTGACACAGGCAACCACAGGCAACAACAGCCAGCATCGGTGCAGCAGTGCTTCATATTCTGGAGCAAGGAGCAGGCCGCGGGCGAGGCCTTGAGCTCCACTGACGCTCTGACCCCGCCCCTTGCTGTGCGTGCTGCCTATACATCGGATGAGGCCTTGGGTAGGACAGTGAAGTGGAGCTGATGTCAGAGTGCTGGATGGGAAAGCATAGCAGCCAGCAGCACTGGTGTGAGCCCATCTGCGGATGGTGATCGGAGCTAAGCTGGCCAGGAGGACCAGGTAGGTCTTTCTCCTCCCCTGGCTCCCCATATGTAGGGAGTTTCAAAACACTGACCAGTCCGGGCTGTGGCTGTATTTATTACAGAGCACATAGCACAGGCCACCAAACCAGACAGTGCTGTATTTCACTGTTTGTTGGGCTTATTTTGGGCCTGGTTCACATGTATGTGGGTTGGCGGCCCGCATTTAAACAGACACAGCATTTGAATGGGCTGCCATGCCTGCATTTTCTGCAGAAAAAAAGGTGCATGCAATGGAGTGACCTTATAATCGCATCCTGCTTTTGCACCATGCGACTTACCTGCACTTCCTGCACCAGCAAACTTGCTGTGCTTTTAGATGGGTGGGCCACGCTTTTAAAAACACAGTGAGTTTGTGTGTGCAGGAACCACAGGTAAGTCACATGGTGCAAAGGCAGGATGCAATTTCAAGGCCACTGCATGTTTAAAATGCTGCATGTACCTTTTCTCTGTGGGAAACACAGACATGGCAGCCAGTGTTGCCAACCCACAGATATAAATTTACTGACATGATACCCAAAATTTACTGGCACGGCCAAGTTTTTACTGGCATTTCCAAAAGTTACAAAATTACAGTTTTCAGTGAGAAATTAGTATTTAGGCTACGAACAAGTATAATATACAATTAGCAATGTGATTTAAGGGAGGTATTAAGACAAAAAACATATTTCTTATTTTATATTTGATATAGTATATAAGTAGATCAGGAGGGCAAGAAATTATAATGGGCGGCACACACACATGAAACTAACTCGCACTGTGACACGGACAACAGTGTGTACCAGCACAGATGATGACACCTCACCGACATGACACGTTCCCTCCTGAATCACAGTGACAGTCTCTCTCCACGCCAGGTGATCCCTTCATTCCACTCCAGTCCAAAAAGCACTTACAATCCCGCTCCGGGCTTGCTTTGCTCCCATCCCGCAGACCTGCGCAAGAGGCTCCACTGTGCTCCCTTGGACCAAGGCATCACACGACACACACTCAGATAACAGCTTCCCCAGAACCACCCCTGATGGTGCCACCCAAACAAACTATAGCAGGCATTCGGATGGTCTCAGCCGGACTAGAACTGCACATGCACAATTCCGAGCCGAGCGTCCGCCATATTTTTACTGGCAACCTTTTCCTGTCACTGACATTTACTGGCAGGAGAAAATTGCACATTTTACTGGCTGTAAGCAGTAAAAATACTGAAGGTTGGCAACACTGATGGTAGCCCATTCAAATGAATGGGCTGATGTGCCTGTGCAAATGTGGGCCTCCAACCCACATTCATGTGAACTAGGCTTAAAGCGGTAGTAAAGTCAGTTTTATACATATAAACACAGGACCCCTGCAGGTGTAAGTCATAATGCACTAGGATGCACTGCATACTAGCAGATTATGACAGACTTACCTGCAAGCTGCATGTATGCACACAGGGGTCACATAGCCGCAGCACACAGAGAGTTCTCTAAATTTGATGTGAGCTGCGCATGCGCGGCTCAAATCACATTATCGCTGGCAGGCAGGGGGGATATTTAGGGTCTCTTCTGCTATAACCACTTCAGTACCAGGCACTTTTACTGCCTACCCGCCATGTCAATTTTACATTATTAATTTTTATTTGATAATTCTATGTGTGTATTTGTTTTTTGAGATGTGGGGTGGAGAGCAAAATTGCATGGGGCGGGGGGGGGGGGGGGCAAGAAAATGTTTGCCAAGGGCCCAATCCATATTAAAGACGGCCCTGTTGATTGCTTTTGCTATGCCTGTATATCATATATTACTCATTGCATGCCATTATCATTTTGTGGTTTGGATCACACCAGTACATTTGAGCATCACTAAGACTTATTGATATGCACCCTGTACATTCATTTTAAATGTTTTTAACTAGGGCTGTGCACTACAGCATTTAGGGAGTTTTGTGTATTTAGGATTTGTCTGCTTTGTAATTTTGTAGTATTTGAATTGTTAATAAAATGTATTTTTGGTTTCCACGTGTGTGCTTTACAGCAGTATGTGGTATATCAAATACCTTTATAGGGGCTAAGGTATGGTTGCATGTTTGAAATTAGTACTTTGGTACTTCACAAAGTATTACTTTATCATCACAAATGATTCCTTTTTCTGCCCTCCTCAATAGACACTTCACAGAACCGCACAAGAAAAAGCTAGCAGTACTTTGGGAAACAACAACTTGTGTGAATTGACTTTTACTCACAAAATAGTGCAAATATGAATCATTTACAATATATGCAGCACATTTAGCTTGTCTGGGCAATAAAAGCTTTAGTCAGTTTAAAATTTCCTTTGTGATCATAAAACAATAAAATGTATGGTAATGAAAGTACATGCGTTATTCTCTAGTGAATTGGCCCTATAATCTTTCATTTTAACTTCAAAGAACAAAACTTTGAGCATTACTAATTTCAAACAAATTTAAGTGCAGTGTGAATGTATGAAATGACAACTACCCATGACTCTTAGCAAAATTAATTATTAAACTTACATTTTTTATTCTTTGTTACCTGATTTTCTTCATGGCTGTACTCAAATGGTAATGCCTTAGTTTATATCTATTTTAGTCTATATAATATTTATGTGATAGCATGCAATGGCTTATTGACAGCCAGTTTGCATAGTATTGTCTCATAGAAATTCCAAGGTGTGTTGTGCTACATAAAGTCATCTCAACCTGACAACTTCTAATGGTATATGATATTTGCAAAGAAACATTACTCATGATTTCTGTGTTGGCTGCCCTACATTTTTGTTTTCCTGATTGGCCAAAGAAAAGTGTGGCTGCAACATTAAATCATTTCACTACCTTGTAAAATATATATTTATATCCTGAACTCGAGCCCCCACATGTAGTGCTTACCGCCGAAGGAGTTGCTGATGCTTGGGCTAGTGCAGGGGTAGGGAACCTGCTGCTCTCCAGCTGTTGTAGAACTACATTTCCCATGAGGCATTGCAAGGCTGATGGATACAATTACTCCCAGAAGCATGATGGGAAATGTAGTTCTACAACAGCTGGAGAGACGCAGGTTCCCTACCCCTGGGCTAGTGTGTTGGTAATTCTTGGGGCCCAAAGTTCTAGAGCGCTCACTCTGACTTGAGTGCAATCCACTGTAATGGGCATAAGTACCCAAACTGTGTCCTAAAAATAGGTAATGTTGTCCCTTTAAGAAGTGAGCAGGAAGTTGTGGCCAGCGCCCTCTCACCACCAAATATTCTGTGAGTACTCCACCTCCCACTCTCTGTCTGGAACTGGTGACATTGGCTGTGTCTCAGGACTTGGCAATGACAATTTTCTATGAAATGAATGATGTCAGTAATGACTCAGGATCCAATAATGACTATTTCTCATAGGACCAGTGATGTCAACAGTGACTCAGGACCTGACAGTGATGATCTCTCACAGATGTGACCTCTGGTTAGATGTGGCAGCAGTTTCTCTCTTTCTCTAGTGACCTCATCTCAGCTCCCCACAAGACTGCCCCAAGCCCCATGTTTCCTTTCCTTTCCTGTTGCAGCTCTCTAGTCTCCTGGGACTTGAATTTCTGTCAAATCCTTGTCTTAATAGAAAGATGTATCCTGGTGACTACAGTTCCCATAGTTCCAGGCAGGCCCAGCAGTCCTTTTTCCTCCCAAACTCCTCCCACAGCAGCCAATCATAATGCCCCCCTGCAACCTGGGTGGCCTCTTCTATAGCTCACAGTGGCTGCAGCACAGCCTTGTCCATTCTCTCTCCTCCATTCCTCACTGGCAGCTGAGAAGATGGTGTATGTGGCATTTCAGTAAAAGGGAGCACCGCAGACCAGGCCATATACAGGAAATATATATATATATATATATATATATATATATATTAGAGCTGCACAGTTCTGGCCAAAATGAGAATCACCTTTTTTTTGCTTAGAATAGAGATCACGATTCTCTCGGCGTAACATCATCTTTCATATACAAAAAATGGGCTAACTTCACTAACTTTTTTTCAAGTCATTCTTCCCCAAAAATTGTATTTGAAAGACCACTGTACAAATACCGTGTGACATAAAAATATTGCAACAATCACATATTCTCTAGCCACTTGACAACTGGGCACTTAAACCCCCTTAACAACCAGACCAATTTTCAGCTTTCAGCGCTCTCACACTTTGAATGACAATTACTCAGTCATGCAACACTGTACCCATATGAAATTTGCATTCTTTTTTTCACACAAATAGAGCTTTCTTTTGGTGGTATTTAATCATCGCTGGGTTTTTAATTTTTTGCGCTATAATTAAAAAAAGACCGAAAATTTTGTAAAAAAATGAATTTTTCTTAGTTTCTGTTATAAAATTTTGCAAATTAGTAATTTTTCTTCATAAATTTTGGACAAAATTTATACTGCTACATATCTTTGGTAAAAAAAAACAAAACAAATTGGTGTATATTATTTGGTCCTTGTGTAAGTTACAGAGTCTACAAGCTATGGTGCCAATCACTGAATATTGATCACACCTGATGTACTGACGGCCTATCTCATTTCTTGAGACCCTAACAAGCCAGGAAAGTACAAATACCCCCCAAATTACCCTTTTTGGAAAGTTTATGAAAATAATCCCAACGTAATCAAAAGGGGTCTGCCAACATCCCATTCAAGTAGTAGCGAAAAGGTACTCCCTCAGTACATATAGCGGGACTTTAAAGGCAGTACAATGAAATTATAAAAATTACATTTTATTCCAGAAACAGGAAGAACACAGAATTACAAGCATGTGTCAAATCACATATATTGATAAAATCATCAAGACCAAAGTTGTTACATTGCAGAGCTGGTACATGAATGCGGTGTGGTTCATGTGTAGAGATGGAATCCTGATGGGTAAAGGCCCGACATGTTTCGGGATGGACTACCCTTCTTCAGGGGCCAATTAGTAACCCATGTACATATTCTGAAAGACATCATATCATTATACACTGGTATTACATGCGACAGGGTTGAGGGTATGGGAACAAAGTCATGGAGGGCAACTCACCCCACACCAGAAGTAGAGGTCATACCGCAGATCCAGAGCCACCTCTGAAAGGATGAGAGAGAAACAGAATCCCCATATGATGTTAGGAGAGCAGGGAACAAGGAGACCCCCACCGATCAGGCGCCACCCCGAGAGTTCCGGGTGCCACAAGGGCCCCCTGCATATGGCAAAGCCGAAAAGCAGGAGAGACCCTCTATTGGACAGACACCACAAAGCCTGGGAATGGAGCAAAAAAAAGGAAATGAGGAACAGGAATCCAAAAATAGCCATTGGGCGATGCAACGGTGGGAAATGAGGGGGACCACCAATTGGATCCACATAATCCCCATCGTGCATAGCCATCCCGAAGAGTGACCGATCATTGCACATATAATGCATGATGGTCAGTTCGGGGCAAAAGAGTACATGTCCAGAAAGATATTTAAAGAGAGTTTTTACCTGTGGGTGGATGGGTGGGTGATAACGTGGTCCAAGCTGCTGCAGAGGCAGTGGCTACTAAATTCATTGCCACCACCTCTTTTTATCAGGGATTTTGGCGCCAAAAAGTTCAATCATGTGACCCCTCTGCGCCCATGGATGACCTCACGGTGTCGGCGCACGACTGATGATGTCATGGAGCACACAGTGGAGTAAATCCATGAAGGGCCAGTGGTTTGCTATAGGTCTAGTCTATCACACTGGGAGTCAGCAGGAAAAAATCATGCTCACTCCCTCCGGTGGGCAAATAGAAGAACGCGCACAAGAGGCATCAACGGCCAGTGAATCATATCTGAAAACAGATGGCAATGGACAAAAAAAACCATGGACTTATCAGATCCATTTTACAACGACATTGGCATCTTCTAACCAATGATCCAACACTAAAACCCTATATACCCTCCACTCCAGCCATCACCTATAAAAGAGCTCGATCCATTCACGACCAATTGGTCGACGTATACCTCGTGGGAGGTGTACACATCCACGGAAAGGAAAACGTACCTAGTGGTGCTTTCCTCGGAGCTTTGAGTGAGACCTGGTTAACCAGCACTTACCTAGCTCGAGAAAATATCCACTACCGACCTCACCTCCCATATATCCCAAAATCACAACCTAGTAACCAATCTTCTACGGTTACAGCAACATTTTACCTAGACTATTCAGGTACCAAAAAAAACAGGTAACGGTAGACAAAAGTCTATACTAAGTGACCGGCAACTACGGAGAACACGCGCAAGAAGATAAACGGG
>BLSH010304960.1:219203-230772 GCA_018402905.1 Glandirana rugosa | reverse complement strand
CATATTGACTCATTGGCCAGTAAATATGGTTAAAGACCAGATCCAGACAAAAATTATTTTTATGCCTCTACCATCCCCCACCACCCTCTAACACCATTAACAGCTGTAAATAATATTGTAATTATGAATATATATTCAGTTAGAGGTGTATCATTGTGTGTGTGTAATATGTCTTTCATATCCCTCATGTCTTTTCATATGACCCTGTTATACAGGTGAGGATGGGTTAAGTTACCAGGCGGCCATATTCTAATTATGAATGCTGTATGTGAGGCTTCTCGCAGACGTGTTGGTACCTGAGCTTGTTTATCTAAACAATGGGACCCAAATCTCTTTGTTCTACAAATATTCACTTCAAAGGATCCCTCGTGTAGATATGCAATGAAGGTGGCCAGCCCGTCATGAATACTCAATTTCCCTGAAAATGGGATTGAAGATTAGCCAATCCTAATAAGGTATAGAGATGCCCACCAATCAGAGCCATGCCAACCAATGAGGCACCAGCCTATTACGATATACACAGGCTAGTTGGAAGGAGAGAGAGGTCTCTTGTAGGGCAGTCAGCAGAGTGGACCCCTAATGTGCAGTAGCATGGTAACTATTGAAGATCTCCCTTGCGCTTATATCTAAATGTTTGTCTTATGTCTTTTCCATCTTGTTTTTGTATTTAGTAATATGTTAGAACTCTGTTAATAATATTTCTTTAATGTAACTAGATAGATTGTTTTTTGTTAGACTTTCTTACTAGTTACCATTAAATTGTTGTTGTTGTGTTAAAGCTTTCACTCATGGTCCAAGAACTCTCATTTACCAAATCATATCAGGAAAATATTAAAGCGGTAGTAAACCCGCCTGAAAAAAAAAAATCCTGCAAGACAATAGCATAATATGTTAGTATGCAACGCATACTAACACATTATGAAATACTTACCTTAGAACGAGGCCCCCGATGCCCGAGTCGTTCAGCGCTGACATGATGGTCCTCTTCCTTCTTCCGGGTACGCGGCTCCAGCGCTGTGAGTGGCCGGAGCCGCGTGACGTCACTCCCGCGCATGTGTGTGGGAGCTCTTTGTTCCGGCAGCCAGCTTTGATTTTCCGGCCACCTCCGCTGGATCATCAGAGCGCATGCGCCGCTAATGTCAGCGGCTGTATGCAGGGCGAATATCTCCTAAACCATGTAGGTTTGGGAGATATTCATTTTACCTACAGGTAAGCCTTATTGTAGGCTTACCTGTAGGTAAAAACAGTAGTGGGGGGTTTACTACCACTTTGAATAACATAATAATATATAGATTTGGGCAACGTCCACATCATAAAATCAGTGATGCGGACACCAAGAAGAAGGATCCAATGCTGGATGACCATATGACCACAATGTCAGGTAAGTGAAAATGGGGGTTTAGAGATTTTTTTTTTCTTTTAAACCCAGACATCAGATAGGAGAGGGTGTCCTAGGAGGAAACAAGAACAAGAGGTGTGTGTTAATTGTAGGATCACCACATGAAAATAAACAGAAAAAATCATGAAAAAGAAAGCTACATTTATATACAGTTTGATACTCTTTTAGGAGTGAGTCAAAGATACTGGTTTGACAATTAGCATATTAAATATGACAGTTATCTGTAGCTATTCCATTTCCAGAACTAGCAGTGAGAGACCATGATATCAAGCTGATGTTTAAGACATCTTAAAAACATAAATGTGTATGGACACTCAGCAGCAGCGTTCCATGGCCCGATGCACACAAGCATTCTTGTATGTGTCCAGAGTGCAGCACAATGTGCCATGTCAGATGCAAAATCGGCAGCAGTGTTGGTGCTTGCTGACACTCTACCTTTCATTACTGTCAATAGCTCACCAGACATGCCCTCAACTGGGAGAGCATTACAATACACTCCAGCACATATCATTTTTAAACTTTTTTGTAACATTGAATGTACTGAAATGAAAGTAAAAGTCAAGCTTCTTTGAAAAGAAAAGATCACCAATAAAATTGCTTACACAAGCTATTTTTTTCATTTAATATTATGAAAAATAATCTTTTCAATTTAGTCTCCAGTCAACGATTTTCTAAGGAACTTTAATTTAACTTCTTGCACCTATGGCAACAGATGTATTTTTTTTCCAGTTTGCATACAGAATGCTGCAAGAAATCTCATTTTCTGCTTCTGTGATTGCATGCAACTTTTTTAAAATTCATCTGCACAATATTTAAGGTAACATTTTAGGCATCCTCAGCTTCAGGCTTAAAGTAGATGTAGGTCATAACTGAGTGGCATTCCGTTTGCTAAATCTCTCTGTATTTATAAGGAATTGCAATTTTTTAAAATATAAAATACTTGTTTTCATACTTGTTTTCAGTGCTGCTGAAGTCCTACAGACTAGGAAAACAGCAGTGCGCTCTCTACAGGTCATACATTTTGACCTGATTTGAGACTGGTAGAGTGTACCTGTGCTTTAAAAGGTTTTTGTGAATGCATCACTCCAGCAGGCATGATTTGCTTTATCATTAGTGAGGGGCAAGAGCCAGCCAGAGTTCTTCCTGAACCCTTCCTACACAGTAGCAATTTTTGCAGCTCTGGTTCCTACACCCCTGTTGCAGCATATATAATTAGAATTTTTAGGCAAAAAAAGTTTCAAATTGTACTTGTATGCATTGTTATCTTACAAAACTTCTTGCAAGCCCACCCAGATGCCTGAATGCTTGTACCCTGTTACATGCGGTTCTTTATTATAAAAAACAAAATAGCAACTTCATCTGAGATGTTGTCACGTGTTCCCACCCTTCCAAATTTCTGAGCATTCCCTTTGTTCTGTGAGCCAATGGAAAAGATTGATAGACCGATGTAACACCCTCCTAGGTAGGTGCTAGAAGAGAGTATAGTTCTTGATCTTTCTGCTTACCAGGAAGATGGTCAGGTAAAACTTAGGCTATATGTACACGGGATGCTTTTCAACCTCCCCTGAATGTTTTATCTGGACAGCTAGAAACCGACATCTAAAAACGTCCATTTTACGTCATTTTGCATGCTGCACTTAGCCACATTTTGCCTTGTTTTGCCGCGTTCGCATCTAGGAGGGATTTTTCTTTTTTTTTTAATGGAAATGCCTGTAACTGAAACCCTCCTAGACGTGAGTTACCACGTTTGGGCATGTTTACAAGCTGTTACATGGATTTGCCATTTCCAATGCCTCTGAACATCCGTCTGGAATGCATTTTTTTGCTTTCCAAGAAATTCTTCTAAACTCAACTGTCTGGAAACTACCTTAAACGACCCTGTGTATATGTACTGATAAGATAACATTAGATGAGTTCAGGGGCAGCTGGAAAAAAATGCCCAAATGCCTCTAAACGTCTGTTTAGAGGCAGCAGTGTACATGTGGCCTTAGAGTTCTCTCTGACTATCAGGGACCAGGATCTGTAGGGAGGCATATTGGACAGTGGGAGGGGACCTGACAGGTGAGTGCTCAGACTTTGTTACAGTCTTGGCAATTGGCAGAGGAAAAGTGCTGCATTGCACGTTGGCATACTATATGAAAGCCCAGGGTACATGTGCTCAGTTAGTTGAGTCAGGGAACAGAGTCCAGGAGGGAAGGGGCGGCTGAGGTGGTCATGCAGCCTTGAGTGGTCGACCCAAGGGCCTAGAGAGAATAAATTTGAACCCAGAGGTCCTGCAGAGTTGACTGGAAGGGAGACACCAGGAAGGATCTGATTCTGCCTACTGTGAGTACAGATCTGTGTCAAAAATATGATAACTGTATGGGCTGCCACAGTGGCGGCTGGAGAAAATTTAGGATGGGGGCGCCAGGCCCTGCCCTTTTTAGCCCCTCCCAATTCTCATAAGCCCCATCCCTTATATATTCCACCCATTGTGTCAGGAGTATACAGCCCAGCATCACTAGATAGGGTATACAGCATTACCATATAAGAGTATATACAGCATCACCAGATAGGGGTATACACAGCATCACCAGAGGAGTATATACAGCATCACCAGAGGGGTATATATAGCCTAACCAGAGGAGTATATAGCATCACCAGAGGAGTATATAGCATCACTAGAGGACTATATACAGCATCACCAGAGGGGTATATATGGGTATCACCAGAGGGGTATATATGGCCATCACCAGAGGGGTATATACAGCATGACCATAGGGGTATATAGAGCATGACCAGAGCGGTATATACAGCATGACCAGAGGGGTATATACAGGCATGACCAGAGGAGTATATACAGGCATCAGCAGTGGAGTATATAGAGGCATCAGCACAGGAGTATATACAGGCATCACCAGAGGGACATATACAGGCATCATTAGAGGGGTATATACAGATATAACCAGAGGAGTATATACAGGCATCACCAGAGGGGTATATACAGGCATCACCAGAGGAGTATATACAGGCATCACCAGAGGAGTATATACAGTTATCAAATGAGGGGTATATACAGGCATCACCAGAGGAATATTTACAGGCATCACCAGAGGGGTATATACAGGCATCACCAGAGGGATATATACAGGCATCACCAAAGGAGTATATACAGGCATCACCAGAGGAGTATATACGTTCATCACCAGAGGGGTATATACAGGTATCACCAGAGGGGTATATACAGGCAACACCAGAGGGGTATATACAGGCATCACCAGGGGAGTATATACAGGCATCACCAGAGGACTATATAAAGGCATCACCAGAGGAGTATATACAGGCATCATCAGAGGAGTAAATACAGGCATCATCAGAGGAGTAAATACAGGCATCACCAGAGGTGTATATACAGGCATCACCAGAGGGGTATATACAGGCATCACCAGAGGGGTATATACAGGCATTACCAGAGGGGTATATACAGGCATCACCAGAGGAGTATATACAGGCATCACCAGAGGGGTGTATATATAGCATCACCAGAGGAATATATACAGGCATCACCAGAGGAGTATATACAGGCATCACCAGAGGAGTACTCAGTGGAGACTGGAGAGAATGAGAGACAAGTCAGCACTGCAGAGAAGCGCAGTGAAGGGAACCAACTCTGAGAGAGAGAAGAGTTCAGCCATGCCTCCAGGGAGGGAGAGATGTGTGTGTGGAGCAGCTCGCAGGCCGCATACAGAGAGAGCAGAGCAGACAACATATACACAGCATCGCCACGGACAGAGACAGACTGACTGACACAGAAGGCGGCCTGCAGCGGGGTTTACATATCATTAGCCGCCTGCCGCCGCTCAGCTCAGGGCCAGCACAGTCCTTAATCAGCAGCTGCTGTTCTCTCACCGCCCGTCTCGCTCCACTCCACCCACACAGTGTGAGCATAAAAACCGGAAGTGACGCTGCTCCTGGGTTCTGGAAAAAGCACTGCCCATCAACTCCTACAGTCACGGCCAATACCTGAATAGCGCAAGTCGTAACTTACGAATGACAATAGAGTGGGGGTGCCCAGGGTGCATCGTTTGCACCTCGAGCACGCCCCAAACATGGGCAAATTGGCTTCCCAGCTTGCAAACCGTCCGGCGCCCGGGCGGCTCTTAAAGTAACAGGTTGTTTTTTTGGTTTTTGGTTTTTTTATAGCTTGGGGGGCGGCGCCCATGCACCCCCTATGGATGGGCCGCCCCTGGGCTGCCTTATACAGATAGACTGCTTGTGCTACTAGAATTGCTAGAAATTAATTGCTATGAGTAGCAGTTGTTTGCTAAATAGATGGAACAATGGCCCCTGTAGTGTCACCTACACCAGTGGTTCTCAACCCTGTCCTAAAGTACCTCCAACAGGCCATGTTTTGGGAATTTCTCTTAGATAAAATAGCTATCCAAAATACCAAGCCATTGACTCTGATTTAAAACACCTGTGCAAGATAAAGGAAAACCTTCAAATATGGTCTGTTGGGGTTACTTGAGGACAGGGTTGAGAACCACTGACCTACACAAATAGAATGTAGATGCTATAAGTGCATTATCATAAATTATCATATTGTGGGTGATTAACCACTTCCTTACTGGGCACTTAAACCCCCCTCTTGCCCGGACCAATTTTCAGTTTTCAGCGCTGTCACTCTTTGAATGACAATTGCGCGGTCATGCGACGTTGTACCCAAACAAACTTGGCGTCCTTTTTTTCCCACAAATAGAGCTTTCTTTTGGTGGTATTTGATTGCCTCTGCGTTTTTCATTTTTTGCGCTATAAACAAAAAGAAGCGACAATTTTGAAAAAAGAACAATATTTTTTACTTTTTGCTATAATAAATATCCAAAAATAAAAAATAAAAAAACTAATTTATTCATCAGTATATATTCTTCTACATATTTTTTGGGAAAAAAAATTGAAATCGGCGTATATTGATTGGGTTGCGCAAAAGTTATAGCGTTTACAAACTATGGACATTGGTTTATGGCGTTTTTATTTATTTTTATTTTTTTACTAGTAATGGTGGCGATCTGCGATTTTTATCGGGACTGCGATATTGCAGCGGACATGTCGGACGTTTTAGACACTTTTTGGGACCAATGACATTTATACAGCGATCAGAAATGTAAATATCCACTGATTACTGTGTAAATGTCATTGGCAGTGAAGGGGTTAACCTGCAGGGGGCAGTGAAGGGGTTAACAGTGTTCCCTGGGTGTGTTCTAACTGTGGGGGGGGGGGGGGGTTGGCAGGGGCATGACAGATCTAACTGATCCCAGTGACAGGGATCAGTAGATCTGTCATGCCCCCCCTCACAGAACGGGGAACTGCCGTGTTTACATCGGCGGTTCCCCGTTCCGGCTCTCTGGAAGGCATCGGACATCGGGTCCGCCCGACCCGCAGGCACGCTCCCGCAGCGTGCGGCGGCACGTGCGCGCGCTGCTCGCGCCCGCGGGAGCGCGCCCAGCATGAGCCAAATAGACGTCCTCCCGGCATTTTAGCGCCGCGCTGTAGCCGTCATTCGGTTATGGCGGCGGTGCGAGGAGGTTAATCACTACTACATGCTACTGTATGATTCTTGTGTAGCCTTTACTCTAGAAAGCCATTTGTTCCATCTCCTGAACGAATCACCACTTCCTAAGCTGCTGGTGATTTTAGTAGAAAATAAATGCTAGTAGCTACGTGGAGCTCTAGCAAACAAAATGTCTTATTGATACTTGCAATTACACTTTACAGAACCTAAAAATAGTTCATGCTATGAACTATTTCTAGTTTGTTATTTGTGGTACTTCCACCATTATGACAAATATTGTTTATTTGTCTATACATTCTGTACATTATATGAGAGCTCTCCACTTGCCCAATCCTAAGCAGAGATACAGTATTTATTTGCTTACTTACTGTTATATAGAATGCCTTTTTACACAGAGCTGGCATTTCTTGTATGCTGTGTGATGTATAAGTACTATTTTGCTAATCTGCTCAGTAGGTGGTTTTAATGGATCATGTCAAGCTTCTTGACTGTACATCAATTTTTCACTTCCAGCTCTGACATGACTGAATTGATTTGTCACTTAGCATTGCATCAACTCATAATTGAGATTAGACATTGAACTTTAAACATTTAAAGGACCCTTTTTCAGCATGTATTTCAGTAATGCAGATATTAGGATAATAACAGCCTGCTCTGAAAGTTGGTAAATAAAATAGATCTGCAGCCTAATAATAATGTTATGGCAATGAGGATCATGATTATTGATGATGCAATAAAGAAATACTGCTGGCATAATAAAAGTAATAAGGCTGAATCTGTTAATGCAATCTTAAAGGACAAGTACAGACAAAGCTTGTTTGGCTGTACTTCTCCTATGGATCACAGGAGTGCAGTTTGTTCGTGTTCATGCAGTTCGTGTGACCTGTTTTCAGCAGAAGCCCACTCATGGCTGACGTCACAGAGCCGGTCCAGGCTGGAGAAAGATCGAGACCATATGGTCGGGATCCACCTATATGCATGGACCAGCACCTCTCAGTGATCCTCTGAGAGCCTGAGCCAGTCGCTCCTGCTGCTCAACAGCCCAGAGCTCCAGGGAGCACAGGAGAGGAGAGGCAGAGCATACAGTGGTGACTGACAGTCACCAGCTGCCTGCTCATGGAACACTGTGAACTGAGCGATCAGCAGTCGTTGATTGTTCGGTTGTCAGTCTTAGAACCGGCAAGGGACAGATGTAACATCAGACTGATTCTGCATCCACCTAGGTAAGTAAAATTCTTAAAAAAAAAATCCCATACTTCTCTTTTAAAGTCCATAGCGCCAAATTCATCCACATAGAATAGCTGTTATACTGTATACTGTATTCCAGGTGTGGTATGAGACTACACAAGCATGGCATCCATGGAGGCAGCTGCAACTATGACAGTACTTGAGTTTGCTCTATATAGGTGTTAGAGCCAATAAGGAATATAAAATTCTACAGGCAGTCCAGATCAGCTGTTTTGGCACCAGGGCTAATATTAGGGTCAAGATTTAGGAAGTAAAGGTTATTTTCCAGGCTTTAGCTAATGGATAGGGTATGATTTCATGCTAGGTTTAGGGCTGGGGACTGGTTTAGGTTTAGAGTAGGGTTAACCATTAGGGAAAGGTTAGAATTCAGGAATATTTAAAAATGTAGGTTATTTATAACTTGTTTTTTGCACTGAAAACCCTACACCAAGATATTACTGTGTAAGGCTAATGTTACTTGTCAGGATCATATAGCACAAAATCTTGATCTATTATCGCTATTAGCAAGTAAATGCAGAGCTGGTATCATATGGAATAATGCCTCCCCCAAAATGTGCCCCCGATATATCTTTTATATATGATTCCCTATAGTTTTTTTCAATAGTAAAGGTGTCCACCTAGGAAAGAAACAATGCCAATCCTCGGGTCAATATCTGGTGTCAGCTCCAGTAAATGTAAATTCCCAACCAGCCTGACAATAAGGCCTCTTGCTCACTGTACTGATGTATGAGCATCATACATTCCTGCTGAAAAAACGGGAAGGATAGGCTGTATATCACATGCGAGTATTCGTGCATATTTGCGAGTATGCACACACAAGCAGGAAGTAAGGAAGTTGCATGTATTTGTGCTTATTTGCAAGTATTTGCAAGCATACATGCAAAAATACTGACCAGCAACTCAGATTTTTGTTTTTGTTTACTGATCAATACATAGAGAATGTTTACTAGCCTGTGTGTACAGGCACAATGAAAACCATGGCTGCATTTTAGATCAGTAAAAAAAGTCTGTATGCCTGAAAACTGAGCATTTTCAGGCAGCAGTGTGCAAGTGGCCTAATCGCATTCATTCAATGTAATGCTGGATATGAATTATTACAAATCTTTTAGTTATGGTATAATTAGAACACCAACTCCTCACATTGCATACTGTTATTGCTATGTGCCAGAAGCATTGAAAAAATGTTCCACGTGTATCAGCATATCTTAATGACATTAAACAAAATTGCCCCCTGTGTTTACATCAAGATACGGGAAATAGTGCTTCATCCCCAGAAAAAATTGCAAACAAACTGGAATTAGGCCCAAAGGGATTTTGCACAGCACTATAAAACCCCAAAAGTATTGAACCAATGTATAATAAAGTACAAAAATGTATTAAGGTAAAAACATCACAAAGAAAAGTGACATAAAAACATTGACAATAAGTGAGAACCACTGTAACACTATATAACAATGTTGGGACAGAAGGCCAGCCAGGCCTTGAGTGTGGCCTGACGATAGCTGGAGAACTGTGAATCCAACATGTTTTGAAGTTTTGAGCTTTATGGTTTAACTTCTTCTTCAAGGAAAATACCCAACAACGTTGATACAAGGGTTCTGCAAAGTAACAACAATCATAAGTATAATATAATTATAAATGTAAATGAAACAGTAGCAATTGCAAAAGAGTAGATATACATACATGTGACTAACAAACATGGGCATGCGTTGTCCCCAAGGAAGGGGGGAGTCCCCAACCGGGTGTGCGTATGGCTCCTGTAGACCAGACAGGTAATAGGGTGACTAAATTGGTGGTAGTAGTGTGTCACAAAGGATATATGGCTACTGGGTAAGCCGTCAAAGATCACAAGATGGCGGCATGCGGGCGGAAATGGTCTCCCCAAAGAGAACCAAAAAACAGACAGGGGATGCCTCAACACCAAAAGGCTCTAGAGTATAAACAAAAAACAAGGGAAAAGTATGCAGTAATGGTCAACACACAACAGATGGTGACAAGAAGTAAGGATGTAAGGCACGTTAAAAGCAAAGCAGAAATCTACTCACTGTCCACCAGCGGTGACCGCCAAATGTATAGGCAAAGCCAAGTCAGTCACAATGGCCACTGTGGGCCTATGAGAAAAGGAAAGTAACCATCAAAGAGGAGTACAGACAGACAAATGGATGGAGCTGCCATCCCAGTCTCCCAAAGAGATGAGAGGCTTGGGGCAGTATGAGGGCAAAATGCCCAACGTATGGCTTACCTATATAGAAGGAGGATGACCACTATAATATAACAGGAGGAACCACACCGTCCAGAGGAAAAGAGACCTCTGGTGTGGGAACAGCGTGTCCAGCAGTATATATAGGTGTGGTTGGCCAATAACGGATGGTGGGGTGTGTCCGTGGATAGTAAGTAGATTTCTGCTTTGCCTTTAACGTGCCTTACCTCCTTACTTCTTGTCACCATCTGTTGTGTGTTGACCATTACTGCATACTTTTCCCTTGTTTTTTGTTTATACTCTAGAGCCTTTTGGTGTTGAGGCATCCACCGTCTGTTTTTTGGTTCTCGTGAGGGAGACCATTTCCGCCCACATGCCGCCATCTTTTGTGATCTTTGACAGCTTGCCCAGTAGCCACATATCCTTTGTGACACACTACTACCACCAATTTAGTCACCCTATTACCTGTCTGGTCTACAGGAGCCATACGCACACCCGGTTGGGGACTCCCCCCTTCCTTGGGGACAACGCATGCCCATGTTTGTTAGTCACATGTATGTATATCTACTCTTTTACAATTGCTACTGTTTCATTTACATTTATAATTATATTATACTTATGATTGTTGTTACTTTTCAGAACCCTTCTATCAACATTGTTGGGTATTTTCCTTGACGAAGAAGTCAAACCATAAAGCTCAAAACTTCGAAACATGTTGGATTCACAGTTCTCCGGCTATCGTCAGGCCACACTCTAGGCCTGGCTGGCCTTCTGTCCCAACATTGTTATATAGTGTTTCAGTGGTTCTCACTTATTGTCAATGTTTTTATGTCACTTTTCTTTGTGATGTTTTATTCACTCTTGGTGACTTTGTGATATATTGTTACAACCCTGTCTTCCGGTCGGTCCGGATCTCACACCGGACTGCTATCGGCCTCTTGACACTTAGGTTGTACAAAGCTTCAAAACTCGAAATACCAAACTGAAGAAGCAGTTCCTTTTATGGGTTGTTACAACTATCTTCCCAAGACTTTTCATTGTTGTTAGTATTCATATTATATTAATATTTACATTTACTTTGTCATCGTTAACATTTTCTCATCTATATGTATGTACACTGATTGTTTGTACCCGTACGCAACAGGGGTTCCTTCCCCCCTCAGGGGTTGGCCCA
>BLSH010304960.1:207558-218726 GCA_018402905.1 Glandirana rugosa | reverse complement strand
CTGAAGAAATTACACTTTGCTACAATCTAAAGTAGTGAGTATACAGCTTGTATAACAGTGTAAATTTGCTGTCCCCTCAAAATATCTCAACACACAGCCATTTAAGGTCTAAACTGCTGGCAACAAAAGTGAGTACACCCCTAAGTAAAAATATCCAAATTGGGCCAAAAGTGTGGCCACCATTATTTTCCAGCACTGCCTTAACCCTCTTGGGCATTGAGTTCACCAGAGCTTCACAAGTTGCCACTGGAATCCTCTTTCACTCCTCCATGACGACATCACAGAGCTGGTGGATGTTAGAGACCTTGAGCTCCTCCACCTTCCGTTTGAGGATGCCCCACAGATGCTCAATAGGGTTTAGGTCTAGAGACATGCTTTGGCCAGTCCATCGCCTTCACCCTCAGCTTCTTTAGCAAGGCAGTGGTCTTCTTGGAGGTGTGTTTTGGGTTGTTATCATGTTGGAATACTGCCCTGTGGCCCAGTCTCCAAAGGGAGGAGATTATGCTCTGCTTCAGTATGTCCCAGTACATGTTGGCATTCATGGTTCCCTCAATGAAATGTAGCTCCCCAGTGCCGGCAGCACTCATGCAGCCCCAGGCCATGACACTCCCACCACCATGCTTGACTGTAGGCAAGACACACTTGTCTTTGTAAGCCTCACCTGGTTTCCGCCATACATGCCAACATGTCAACAGCCATGCAGACCAATTTGATGCAGTGTGAGGCATATGGTCTGAGCACTGACAGGCTGACCCCCTACTTTTTCAACCTCTGCAGTAATGCTGGCAGCACTTATACGTCTATTTCCCAAAGACAACCTCTGGATATTACGCTGAGCACGTGCACTCAACTTCTTTGGTCGACCATGGCGAGGCCAGTTCTGAGTGGAACCTGTTCTGTTATAGCCCAGGCCATAGTTATGTAGAGCAACAATTCTTTTTTCACATCCTCAGAGAGTTCTTTGCCATGATGTGCCATGTTGAACTTCCAGTGACCAATATGAGGGAGTGATGACATCAAATTTAACACACCTGTTCCCCAATCACACCTGAGAACTTGTAACACGAATGAGTCACATGACACCAGGGGAGGAAAATGGCTAATTGGGCCCAATTTGGACATTTTCACTTAGGGGTTTACTCACTTTTATAGGTCCGTCTTGTTGTTGTAGAGTTGAATTCTGATATTTTTCTATTTTTATTGCATTCAGATGACAGACTCTGCATTCTTGGCATTTGTAATATCCAATTGTGCGGGTTACTTCCGGGTGACGTATGACGTCATTTCCTGTCGCCGCAATGTACGCTTCCCACCAATGAGAACGCAGCCTGCATTCAGAGGCGAGTCGGTGTCAGCAACATAGGTCCTTTTGCTCGACACTGACACACCCCACGTCATCCCTTACTCAACTACACCTGGTCTTTCAATATTTTGGCGCTGTTTTTTAAATTAACACATGGCGAGTGCTGGTAACCAGCCCTGTGCCATGTTCACCTGATAATCCCTCATTTAATATCATCCATTTTAATTACCCATACTCTCCCCTCTCCATGAGGAGAGGGGAAGTATATGCTATCAGCGCCATTTTGGACTCTGGAAAGAGACCCCCTGTCAGTCAGGAAGGTGGGAGGTCTTCTTCTTTGGGTGAATGTCTATATATACCAGCAGTGATCCCGGGGGGGGGCACCCCTGAGGACGTTTTATCAAACAAAACGCGTTGGGTCCTGTCCCCCCGACTCACTGCAACCAGGATTTTATTGATGAGCTCATCTATATTTTTATCCATGTAAGTGTTTTTAATCCACATTTACCACTTACCAACCGGAAGGTTTTCCAGTTTTAGGACCAGAGCACTTTTTGCGATTCAGCGCTGCGTCGCTTTAACTGACAATTGCGCGGTCGTGCGACGTTGCACCCAAACAAAATTTGCGTCCTTTTTTTCCCACAAATAGAGCTTTCTTTTGGTGGTATTTGATCGCCTCTGCGTCATTTCTGATCGCCGCTATAAACAAAAGAAGAGTGACCATTTTGCAAAAAAACTCAAATTTCTTACTTTTTGCTAAAATTCAAATCCAAAAAAATATATAAAAAAAATTTTTTTCACCGTTTTTGGCCGATTTATATTCTTCCTCATATTTGTGATAAAAAAAAAGCAATCTGCATTTATTGATTGGTTTGCGCAAAAGTGGCCGCGTTTACGAATGATGAGAATTCATTTCTGGAGTTTTTATTATTTTTTTTTAACTAGTAATGGCGGCGATCTGCGATTTTTAGCGGTACTGCGATATTGCAGTGGACATGTCAGACATTTTTGACACTTTTTTAGGACGAATGACATTTATTCAGCGATCAGAAATGTAAATGTCCACTGATTACTGTATAAATGTCATTGGCAGTGAAGGGGTTAACCTGGGGGGGAGCTAGGGGTTAACTGTGTTCCCTGGGTGTGTTCTTACTGTGGGGAGGTTGGGCTAACATGGGCATGAGAGATCTAACTGATCCCAGTGACAGGGATCGGTAGATCTCTCATGCCCCTACTAATAGAGCGGGGAACCGCCGTGTTTACATCGGCGGTTACCCGTTCTTTCCTCGTGGCCGCTCATCGCGGCTCGCCGCCGGACATCGGGTCCACCCGAGCCGCGAGCACACTCCTCAGGAGTGCGGCGGGCGCACGCGCGCCCCCTAGTGGCTGATCACATATCGCCGCCTTTTAACGGCGATTCGCACTCAGCATCCCGACTACCGCCGTGAAAACACGGCGCACGGTCGGAAAGTGGTTAATACATTTCCTGTGGTTTACTGAAACACGCTATGGAGTTTCTTCCTGCTTTTATCTCAACACAAACCTGTTCTGAGTGACACCACCTGTCCGTCAAGAGACACAACACCCCTCTAAGTGAGTATCAAGGGTAGCTTGGACTTGGAAAGGATTCATCCGTGACCAGACCATACCTCAAGGAATTAAAACACCTCTGCTATCATATCACCAGCTTCCTGTAAGCATTTTCGCATACAGTGGGGATTGTCACTTTTGAGCACCTACTTAAGCACTTTGCACTGCAACCTATTCTCCATTCTCCTGGACCCCCGGGATCGTCACCCTTTGATTGCACCTGCTGGTAACTTACCAGCCTCTGGTAAGTACAATCACTCACCACTGCGGATTGTCACCACATCAAGCACTCTATTGTCAAGGCACCTGATACTGTAATTAGGAACTGGTCCAGGACATCATATTGTATTCTCTTAAACATCATCTAGCATCTGATATTGGGTCTTCCATACTCACATATGAACTTTAAGTGGACTTCCATTCAGATTGCCTACTGTTGACATATTATTTTATACTATTATTATCACTATTTTCACTATATTGGTTTAACTTCCATTCTCCACTGTACTCAGGTCGAAGATATACTTTGATTTATTTATTTGTCTATGGTCATACCCATAGGACGGACTATATATAGAGCTGCACTTTTTGTATTATATTATATATTTACTGAAAGCACCGAATAAATGGTGGCTGCTGCAATTTATTTTATGCCACACAATATTTGTGCAGCTGTATCAAATGCATTTTTTCAGGATAAAATACACTAAAATGAATTTTAGTACAGCAAACACAATGTAAGACCCATTTTTTTTAAATATATATAAAAGATGTGGTTGCATTGAGTACATAGATACCAAATGTGTCAAGACTCAAAATTGCATGCCCCATGAAATGGTGAAATACTACAGTATCTAAAACTTTTCAGTGATGATTTAAAAGCCTTAACATGTTATCAGCTTAGAGATAATAATGAATTATGGGCCTAGAATTATTGCTTTCATTCCAACAGTCATAGTGATACCTCATATGTGTGGCACAATTGCTGTTTACATACACACGTGGAACCAATGTGCATTTGCATTTGCGTGTATGTGTGGGTGGGTGCTTTTTTATTACTTTATTTGATTACATTTTTGTTACACTGTTTTGTGTTTCATTTCTTCATTTAGCTGTATTGCTATCACAAGTGATGTGATAGCATCGGCAGGTGTCAGGTACTTTTTATAGAGACACCGTGGATCTATTAGACTTCCAATGTCTCCCCTGCCCTCCGCTGCAGCTAATCAAGCATAGATCAGAATTGAGTACCTACCTCCCCAACTACAATAGCTGGGGAATAACAGCCCTGAAAGCAAAAGTGCCAAAATCCTTGACACTCCTGTTTCAATGGTCCTCATTAGTCAAAGAGATTAGGGAATTTATTTTTATTTGATTTTTTTCTGGATCTAACAATTGGAATCACAAAGGAAAAAGGTTTGGAACTTTAAATGAGGCGCATATGGGATATGCACCCCCATCCCCAATCTGGTAAATAAAAGAGAGGGTT
The DNA here is from genome assembly GCA_018402905.1 of Glandirana rugosa. NCBI lineage: Eukaryota > Metazoa > Chordata > Amphibia > Anura > Ranidae > Glandirana > Glandirana rugosa. The sequence goes on along the minus strand of BLSH010304960.1, from coordinate 214,344 downwards.
TTTGGGACTTTAAATGAGGCAGTAACAAGAGAAGTTTGTGTAGAAAGTATAAAAAGTATAAACAAATTTATTAACATGAACAAGTATAATGCCATAAGATATTAGTACAAGCATAAACTGTATTGATTCCATATATGTACAAAAAACTTTGTTCATTTCATGTATATATACACACACAGACACACACACACACATGTATTGAAACAGCACATGCAACACCATGCAACACATGATCAATGGGATAACAGTAAAAATTGCAGGATGAACATGGTTGGTTGCATCCTTGCATAGAACAGAGTAATTACATCCTTAATTCTTGGCACGTTTCGTGAAAATAGTCATCACTTCCACCGGGGGCGAATGTATATGTGAAGTATGAGGTAATATTGGACAGTCTGAGGCCCTGCAAGCCACAGGCTCTGTGAATTCATCTGTCCCCATAGACAACCAAGGCACATGGCAGTTCCCCCAAAAGAACCAGATATACTCTCCATGCTGTGATATGCAGTGGTGATGGTGGGTAAATAGCCCCACAGTAATCTGATACTGCATGTGGAAAGAGTGTGTGTGTTGAGTCTGGCATGTGGAATGAACAAGCGAGGACTATTGGAACCATTTATCGTGCTCCTGAGCTTTCCAGAGGAAAGAAAAAGCCTGGGAACTGCAGAGGGTGCTCCTTCTCACTACTGTAAAAGTGATTTAGTGGCTGTAGAGCTGCTCAAATTACTTTTACAAAACAGCCAATCCCCAGCTGAAAAAATGGCACCAAGCTCATGGCTGCAGTTGCAGCCATGAACTTGTTTTAGGCACTTCAACTCCAGGACATTTCAAAATAGCCTAGTGAAGTGAAGTGTTTAAGGAAATAGTATATGCAAGCTTAGAAATACAAATGATACTGTAGGTAAAACATAAAGTCATTTAATGGACATAATAAAGTAACATATTAAACAGAGGATAAAAACAGGTGATGAGAATTGGACTCGGTATCCAGAATGTGAGAAGTGAGAGCCCAGTTAATCAAAGTGGTGCTACATTCTAGGAATTACATATGGAAAATGAAAATACATACAGAACATTGCAGAAAAAAACAGCAGTCACCAGCAATCCTCACTATAGCATTAACTAGGTAAATGAACCCCAATTCCTAACTGTCCTCTTTTTATACTCTGTGTGTCCACCATTCCAGCTTCCTCCCCACTCATCTATAAGAAATGAGTAATTATTTCCCAGAAAGTTAAAACCTATTTGTTCATCTTAGTGACTGCACATTTCCTATCCCCATTTTAAAGTAATTGAGGGTAATTTGCTTTTCAGTTTTTTCCTCTGTGAATAAGAACGAACAATTTTATACATTGGTGATTTCAATTTGTTCAGTCATGTCAAGATTCCCTATATATGCTACATTAAAGATGAAAAACAGAGTAGTCACATATGAACTGAGCATATCTGACACAATAACTAAATCTATACAGACTGTCAGTGAAAAGTTCAAAATCCTGATTTACTTGCGATATTAAATGAGCTCCATTAGAGCTGTCCCATTATAGTAATCATCCTGAGTATGATGCCATGTTATCTCTGGTTGATGCCATTAATCAATTATGTGAGGCAGGCACATAATAACAAGTCTAACGACAAGATGCACAAGATGAGTGATTCTCAAATGTGATAGAACCACAGTATGAATCTGCAGCTGTAGTCTCTTAATATGTGAATCCAAATCTTCATTGAATAGTGCAGGAAAAAATGAGAGTGATCACTTGAACACAATTCGCAGATACAGGAACATAAAGCAGTATTGTGAAAAAAAAGCACAGAAACATAATATGTATACTTTTAAAATAAAATATAGCGTGTTAAAAAAGATATGAAAAAATAGCCTTACTAAAATGTTTCTGTAAAGATAGCAAATATTGTATTTTGCACAATGTTAGAGCTATTGTGGCCAAGATGTCATACAGTATATACGCTTGATCTAGTTGACCTACAACGCCACGAGCTTCTGAATTGTTCAAGGACCATTATTATATTGCACATTAGTTGCATCCATATTAGTTTTACTTCCCACTGAAGCTGTTTATACTGTCTGCTTTAGATTGCTGTAGTAACAGAGATGGGTCACCATTCACCCACAGTACAGACTGTTTCATGGTTTTGATAGAAACGAAAGTTGTTGAAATGGTTGAAATTGCCTGAAAGTTGGCATGTGTATGGCCAGCATAACAGATCTTCAGTTAATCATATGAACAGTGCTTCCTCCATACAATCATAACAGCCAAATGCAGGAACCACCCACCCAGGTCATACTGGGCTCTTTTTATATGAGTATTCAAGAGTCAGCACTGACCTCCGCTCAATACTCCACTCCTCTAAAAATATACTTTTCTTTGAGAGAAATTCTAATGGCTGTGTATCACATTTATTTTATTATATATGTTTATACATTTTACAACAAATTTTTTTATATGTTTACTTTTTATATACAGTCTTTATTTCACAAATAAATATGTATCTAGGGTTTTACCCATAACACTAGATTCACAGAGAAAGCACAGAAAAACATTTTTTTCCAACAAGAACTCATCTATGTGGTCTTTTATTAAACTCTCCAGTATCTTTTGTTCCACTCTTCCGTTTGCATGTGTACCCAGTTTCAGAGAATTGAAGTCTTAATTGCTTTTAATTGGGTTCTATTTTCAGTCAATGCTAGAGCACATTTTGGCGCTATAGTAAATTACCCCCAGTGTGTCTTAGGCAAGATTTTAAAAAATGCAAAATGTACACCATTGTTTCTGGGCCGGCTACTACGGGTACAAACAACAACTAACATACACATACTTATGTTTTTTTTGGTTGGTCTTTGGTGGTAAATTATGATAATAACAAGAAATATACAGCTGAATTTTTAAAAAAATGTGTTTTTTTACCATCTTGGGCCAGTTTTCATGTGATAATTTAAAAAAAAGTAGTTGATATGTACAGTTTTACTAACGTGTCAAAGTTGCAAAATTGTGCTTAAGCATTAACATTTGTTTTACCCGTAGGCTTGCTGTTTAGATTGTTCAAATGTGCACAAGCAACTAAATGTGTCAGTATTTATACCACTTCACTACAGTCTACCGACTTTCAAACAGAGAGAATGAAAATAAAACTAAAAGAGAAAGAAAAGAAAGATATTCTGAAAAACTCGGCTTTTAAGCAACATACAGCATGGATTCATGAAAGACAGAAGTTGTCAAACAAACCTGATTTCTTTTTTATGAGGAGTTAAGTAAAACCTTGGACAGAGGGGTGGCTGTGGACGTGGTATACTTGGGTTTTGCAAAAGGTTTGACACCGTTCCCCACACACAGCTAATGTGTAAGGTAAAGTCTACAGGCTTGGAAAGATCAGTTTGTAAATGGATAGAAAACTGGCTAAAAGGCCGAATTCAGAGAGTAGTGGTTAATGATTTTTATTCTGAATGGTCTAAGGTTATCAGTGGTGTACCCCAAGGTTCAGTGTTGGGGCCCTTACTTTTCAATATATTTATAAATGATATACAGTAGGGTCTGGAATTACAAGTACCATTTCAGTGTTTGCAGATGACACCAAGCTATGCAGTGGAATAACGTCCTTGCAGGATGTCTCCAACTTACAAGCAGACCTCAATGCACCGTCTAAATATGCATGCATCGTACATACTAGGGGGAGTACAACTGGGGGAATCCATAGTGGAGAAGGATCTGGGGGTTTTGGTAGATCATAAGTTTAATAATGGCATGCAATGCCAAGCTGCGGTTTCCAAAGCAAGCAAAATCCTTTCTTGTATTAAGAGAGGTATGGACTCCAGAGATAGAGACATAATTTTGCCCCTGTACAAATCATTAGTTATACCTCATCTGGAATATGCAGTTCAGTTTTGGGAACCAGTCCTCAAAAAGGATATCGGGGAACTGGAGAAAGTGCAGAGAAGGGCAACTAAACTAAAAAGAGGCACGGAGGATTCAGCTATGAGGAAAGATTAGAGGAACTGAATTTATTCCCTCTTGAGAAGAGGAGATTAAGGGGGGATATGATCAACTGGTCCATATAGTGAACTTGGTGTTGAGTTATTTACATTAAGGTCATCACAAAGGACAAGGGGGCACTCTTTACATCTAGAGGAAAAACGATTTAATTTCCAAATACGGAAAGGCTTCTTCACAGTTAGATAAAATTAAAAATTAGTATTGCGCTAAAGTGTCTGGTGCAGCAGCAACAGGCCGTGTGATAATAACACAGAAAAAAAAAAACAGTTGCGCTAAAGTGCATATAGGTACAATAAATAATCAAAAACATATAAAGTGCATTAGTTTTGAAGCAAAAAGAAAACGTATGTGTCCAAATCCAAACTAAAAGTGAACACAAGTAAATGTTCTCAGTGATGGGTGTTTCAGTAGAATACCCAGAACATCTATTGATAAGAGAGATCCTAGGGGGTAGGAGCTAAGAAGTTATCCACCGTTGGAATTCAGTTGGCATAGGTAAGCCACCACCAGAAGCATGCATGCCTTAAGTGTTTGAGGGGGAGGTACCCTTACTGGATATGTAGGACTCACTATCTCTAGTGGGTCATACAGGCTGACAGATATAACCCTCTGCAGGGTATTAAGTATGGACTTCTCCCCTCTCCAGGCTTTCCAAAGAGTGGGCAATGAAATAAATCTTCAAATTAGCATTCCATCTCCACCAAATGTAGCATTAAAAGAAGGGGAGGAATCCATAGTATGAATCCGCAAAAGACAATTTATTTAAAACCAAATACGGTACTCACATTAAAAACATAGATCATCGCACGTAAAAAGCCGGCAAACACAAGGCGTCTCATTATTGTGTCTTATAGCCACGTTCAAGATAGCAGAAGCAAAATCTCTTTGTGTGTCGTGATGACAACTGCCCCCCAGCTGTAGGGCGGAGTCACACGCTGACATTGACACGCCCACACGCTCTGGGAGGAACGGGAATGATCGCTTTGTATCTGTGTTTGCCGGCTTTTTACGTGCGATGATCTATGTTTTTAATGCGAGTACCTTATTTGGTTTTAAATAAATTGTCTTTTGCAGATTTACACTATGGATTCCTCCCCTACTTTTAATGTTACATTTGGTGAAGATGGAATGCTAATTTGAAGATTTGTTTCATTGCCCACTCGTTGGAAAGTCTGGAGAGGGGAGAAGTCCAACGGTGGATAACTTCTTAGCTCCTACCCCCTAGGATCTCTCTTATCAATAGATGTTCTGGATATTCTACTGAAACACCCATCACTGAAAACATTTACTTGTGTTCACTTTTAGTTTGGATTTGGACACACAAGTTTTCTTTTTGCTTCAACACTGATGCACTTTATATGTTTTTGATTATTTATTGTACCTATATGCACTTTAGCGCAACTGTTTTAATTTTCTTCACAGCTAGAGCTGTGAAAATGTGGAATAGACTCCCTCCAGAGGTGGTTTTGGCCAGCTCAGTAGATTGCTTTAAAAAAGGCCTGGATTCTTTACTTAACCGCTTGCTGTCCGCCCACCGTCAAATGACGGCGGAGCGGAGCGGCTCTCGTTCCAGGTGGACGTCATATGACGTCTTCCCTTTAAGCTGGGATTGCGAGCGATCGGGCGCGCGCATCCCGGCTCTGTCGGTGTCGGCGTGTCCCCAGGACACACCGCTTCACCGACAGGGGTGAACAGCCATTGGTTATGGCTGTTCACCACATGATCGGCCGTGACGAAGTCACGGCTGATCACAAATGGCACGTCCACCGTTCGCACAGCACATGCGCGCGATCGGGAGCGCTCTGCGCGTGCGCGTCGGTGGTGGCGTGTTCCTGGGGAACACTGCCTGTCACCGACACAGGTATCAGCCGCCAGGTGACGGCTGAAACCTTGTGATCGGCTGTGATCTACTTCACAGCCGATCACATCCAATGTAAACAGAGCAGTAACTCACTGTTACCAGCTCTTCTCTCCTCACACAGTGTCCAGTGTGAGGAGAGAAGAGCTGGGATCAGTGAGTTACTGATCTGTACAGTAAAATCACACTGACACTTCCCCCCTGCCCCCCCAATGCACCTGTCACCCCAACAGTCACCCCATATACCCCCCATAAAGTGCACCCGTCATCATAAAGTGCACCTGTCATCATAAAGAGCCCCTGTCCCCCGTCACCCATCAGTGACCGTGGCCTGTCACCCGTCACCCGTCAGTGACCGTGGACTGTCACCCGTCATTGACCTGGCGTGTCACCCGTCATTGACCGTGGCATGTCACCCATCACTGACCGTGGCGTGTCACCCTTCACCCATCACTGACCATGGCGTGTCACCCATCACTGACCGTGGCGTGTCACCCATCACTGACCGTGGCGTGTCACCCGTCACCCATCACTGACCGTGGCGTGTCACCCGTCACCCATCACTGACCGTGGCGTGTCACCCATCACTGACCGTGGCGTGTCACCCGTCAGTGACTGTGGAATGTCACCCGTCACCCATCAGCAACCATGGCTTGTCACCGAACACCCATCAGTGACCGTGGCGTGTCACCCGTCACCCATCAGTTACCGTGGTGTGTCAACCGCTACATCAGTGGCCTGTCACCCAACACTGACATAGCCTGTCGCCTGTCACTCATCAGTGACCATGGCCGTCACCCATCAGTAACCACTGCCAGTCACCCGTGGCCTGTCACCCCTCACCCATCACTGACCGTGGCATGTCACCCGTCACCCATCAGTTACCGTGGTGACTCCCCACTGTCCGGTGCCCACTGA
>BLSH010304960.1:70508-96216 GCA_018402905.1 Glandirana rugosa | reverse complement strand
TCCCCCCTCCAGTTCCGGTATCTGTATGTCTAATTTCTTGCAAAAATCAACTGTTTCTTCTGGAAATCTTAATCTCGCTGAATCATCATTTAGTAGAAATTTTTTTCCTCCGATGACCCCCATTTTCTCTCCACCGTAATGTTCCAGTGCAGCAGGGCTTAGTAAAACTAAAGGAGCAGCCATAGGCATTAATCAAGAGTGCACAATTATACTCGCCTTTCCCTTCAGCTCCTCCATTCATAGAAACCTTTACTACAGCTTTTATGAATGAAATTGAGATCTATGAATGGAGGGGGCGAACTTTTCAATCATCCACCTATCCTCCTTTTATAGATTGTGCTTCATTCAAAGCTGTAGTACCAGCTTCTATGAATGGATGAGCTGAGTGAAAAGGTGGGCAACTCTATGCACTCTTAATAAGTGCCTTCTCTTGCCCCCTTAGTTCTATTAACCCCCACCACACTGGAAAATTACAGAGGAAAGGTAGGGGGGTCATCAGAGGAGGACAAGTTCTGCTAAATGAGGAAAGAGTAGCATAGGGACATGTCATACTGAGGTTGATTAGTGTTCCTTGTGCTTAATTTTTATTTTGATTTAAGTAAACTTAGGCTTCAATCTTTCAAAATCTCAAGCCATGCACAGGGCACAATGTGGAATAGCACATTGGGCCATCCATGTCCTATCTCATGTTCTCAGATGTACAATAAACAGTCCTTGTTCATTTAACTATAAAGAACAGAAACATATAATTCCCACATATACAAAGTAACTAACAGAATATACAAGTTTAAAATTAATTAACCCCATAGACACATATCAAAATAAACCATCAAAAGCATATTACCTCTGTAAGGGTTAAAGCAAAATTGCAACAGGTACATTCATAGGCAAATAATCAGTGTATATTTCTAATCCTTTGGGGGAAATTTACTAAAACTGGTGCACACAGAATCTGGTGCAGCTTTACATGGTAACCAATCAACATCTAACTTCAGCTTGTTCACTTAAGCTTTGATAATAAGAACTAGAAGCTGAATAACTAGGTTACTGAGTAACTAGGTTACTGTGCACAGCTGCACCAGGTTCTGTGTGCACCAGTTTTATTAAATCTACCCTTATATGTTCCTGAAGGTACCTCCAAATCTGCAATATATGATAACATGTCAAACTATCCCCTAACCAAATCACACAAATAGATATAAATCTTAATCTTTATTAAAACCTAATAAGTGCAATGCTCATAATATTTGGATCTACTGTATTGCCTCCTCTCCTCAAACGGGCATCTCATCTTAAAGTGGTTGTAAACCCTCACATATACCCAGTGAAGTGATTAGCCTCAGATGATACACAGAGATCAAACAAATCCTCCTACATACGTTTTACTTGTTTATCTTGTTTATCTGCAGTCCTCTCTTGTCTACAAACCTTCAAAAGAGCACAATTGTGATAAAATCCTTCTTCATCCATGAGGAGTACAGAGGAGGGGGTGGAGAGCTGCAGTTACAGCTCTTATACACTGCATGAGAGCTGATTGGCAGAAAGGGACACACCCCCTCCACATAGGCAGAGGAACGAAGGAGAGAGCTGATTAGTGAATAGACAAGCTGTATGCTTATCTCCCCCCCCCATCACAAATGTATCCCATGTGTTGGGAAAACTTCTCAGAAGTGACACATGCTGATAACAGAGGAAGGAAGCACCAGAGAGAAACAACACTTAGAGCTTTGGATACAGATATATGTGCTTGGCTCAAATTTAATGACTGGGGTTTACAACCCCTTTAACTATGAATTTGTGGCCCTTTTCTGTGAAATGTCTAGAGACTGGTAAAGTTGCCTTTGTCGATAGAGAAACAATGTTGTCCAATCCTGTCCTTCATTTTTTTGGTTGGTTTTCTCCATGTAAATTAGAATGTAGGGACAGGTAAGCACATACAGTAAATAACCAAAGAAGACTGGCATGCAAAATTAATGTAGTTACTAACACTCATAGTTGGATATTTAAAAACATACCCTTTTGATATTAATGGACACTGTATGCACCCTAAACAGGGGTAAGAGCCTCATTTTTTTAACCCCCTTCTCCACCCAAAATCCAGGTTTCATTAGCCAGTCATGAAAACAGTGGTTAAAGTGCTTGTAAAGTCTCGGTTTTTCTTATAAAAATAACAAACATGTTATACATACCTGCTCTGTTGCAGTGGATTTGCACAGAGCAGTCTGGATCCACCTCTTCTCGGGTACATCTTCGGTAATTCTGGCCCCTCCCTCCTGTTCAGTGCCCCCACAGCCAGCAGCTCGCTATGGGGGCACCTGAACCAAGTCACAGCTCCCTGTGTCCATTCAGACACGGAGTCCCGACCCAGCCCTGCCCCTCTCTCCCCTGATTGGCTAGCTGACTTTGATTGACAGCAGCGGGAGCCAATGTCTCAGCCAATCAGATAGGAGAATCTCGGACGGCTGAGACGCTCAAGGACATCGCTGGACAGAGAAGGACCTCAGGTAAGTATTAGGGGTGCTGGGGGGCTGCTGAAGGCTTTTTATCTTAATGCATAGAACGCATTAAGATAAAAAAAAAAGCCTTTACAACCACTCTAAGTTTGAAAGCTTGAATAGGCATCAGTTAGATCCCAGATACACCTGGGTATACCTCTGACCATATCTGCCAGAGATATTTAATGATTCCAAAAATCTGTGGCTTGTGTGTGCTAGGCTAGATTGACATCTGTGAGGGTGTAGGAATGTGTGTAAATCACATGCATTCCTGCACCTGCATGCACACAAAAAACGCTTCTTTACAGAAAATGCACAGGGGTGCCATTAAATAAAACTGCACCACCTTGTACTGAAAATCGTGATGTGGTATCCTGCACACAGAAGGCATGGTGCAAAAGCACCATGAAATGTCCCTGCAGCCACATTTTTAAAGAGGAGCAGGGACCTTTTCCCTGTAGGATATGCAGGCACAGAAGCCCATTCAAATGAATGGGCTGCCATGCATGTACAAGTGCGGTACACAGAGATGCATTGCTGTCAAACAGGCTTTAACTGGATGGTGAACAGGACCTATTTAGATCATTTTTTCGCAATTTGTATACTCCTTGATCAATGAGATCTCTGTGACACCCACAACATTATTGTGGTGGCGCTGTCTTTTCAGTTTTTGCAGTCAATAAGCGTAAGTGCCTATTCTTCACCACTAGTCACAAATTCATAGAGCTTAAAGAGGTTGTAAACCCTTACATAAACCCAGTGTAGTGACTGGCCTCAGGTGATACACATAGACATAGGTGTGCGCAGTGTGTGCCGGATGTGCCTGAGCACACCCTAATCACCTCATGCACATTAGCATTATCACTCTGTGTGCTGGCAGGAAGATGGGAAATATCTCCCTCTTACGAGAAGTGTTTACGCACTTCTTTTTCACTGTGCCGGCAGGGAGATCAATGTGCTGGGATCATATATATTTAGACCCACACACACATAATGCAATAGGCCGTGCACACCTATGCACATAGATGAATCAAATCCTCCTGCATAAGTTGTACTTGTTAATCTGCAGTCTTCTCTACAGCCGTTCAAAGTCCAGAATGTATAAAGCTTGTCTGAGCTGTCAGAAAAAAAGGGGGAAAAGTTACACTCTGCAAAGCTCAGTCAGGAGAGCTCCAAGAGCTGATAGGAGGGAAGGGACACATCCCCTTTCCCACAGCTCACATGGACAGAGCTGAGGCTGTCAATCAGCTGGAGGTCCCTCCCCTTTCACCATTTTTTTCTTGGTGTCAGGAAAACTTGTCAGAAGTGATCAATACTGATAGCAAAGGAATGAAGAAGTAGACAGAAAAGACACTTAGTGCTCTTAATTGAGACACATACATTCTATAGAGGGATATGCTTTGTTCATATTTCATGTCTGAGGTTTACATCCACTTTGACTACAGGGGATTCAGAGAGAGCAACTACATTTGAAATCAAAGTTCCTAGCGTAGACTGTTACTTCATATACAGTACATTCAGAATGAAGCTGTGTTTCTTTTTCCTTCATATCTGTAGAAGTACAGACTATAATTGCTGGTTACAATGTGAAAAGGTTAATAATGGTTTTAGCACTTTAAATGCAGACACCTCAAGGCCAGGCAGACTGTAGCAATACATCATTGTTTTTACATATGGAAAGATAAAGAAGAGATACTTTCTCACTCAATTCTCATTGTTAAGATTTATATACAATATGTGCTGCTTAATTCAGTATTATTTTGCTTTATTAGTACATACGTATTTAGTATTTATACACAAATGTGTGTGGCATGGCGACCCTTAGTGGCAGGCCTCCACCCCTGTCATTGACAAGTAGCAAAAAAAGCCCGAAGGCAAGAAAGTGGGGCTTTGAGTGAGGCGTGTCACTATAGGGAGTCTCTACATGGCCTGTAAGCATAAAGTCCGTATATTGGTGTTTAGTCATGTCGTATAAACAAACACATAATCAGATACAATAAGTATTGAGCACATCATAGCATTCATATAAGTATCCTGAGTATTTATTTATACATCCAAAAAGTACCCATGCATGTAAATTGGTACATTGGGTATCTTTACATAAATTGGAGGCATATATAGAAAAAACAACAATTATTGGGTATTGGCAATAGCATATGCAGACAGGTGAGTCAGGTATAGTAACCAATGGTTTCAGAAGGTCCATCTTGACTAAATATATTGAATAGTAAACCCTACGCGTTTCATGGCATTATAGCCACTCATCAGGGGTAAAGCAATGGTACTGGAAAATAGATAAAATAACAATTGATTAGATGAATGGTCCTCCAAGGAGGGACCTATAAACATCAACCATCTAAATCTTTGTCTAGTGCATACCGACTTACCGATGCCGTCCGATCGAGAAGTGGAGGAGGCAGGGGCCGCGGACAGACGCCCAGCCCGGGGTTGAGGCGGAATAGCTCCCCCCCAAGGACCAGGGAGGGTGGCCACCAGACGAGGCGTGCCTTCCGCCAAACAGAACATGCAAGTGTGGTGTATGTGAGGTGAACTGGGCTGGGTAGAGAAAAAAAGGAGGGGACGAAAAATAATTTGAAGGTAATGTGCATGTGGTGGGAGGAGAAAAAAAAATATATAATAGATCAGGAAATCCAAAACAGCATACAAAAAAGTGCATTCCACTAGGATGAATGGGTGTATGAAAGGGACTATAAAATACCTGTGTTGAAGGTGTGCTGTGGGCATGAGCTGTAGCAGAGGCTACTCCGCTCGGTGGATAGGAGGGGGGGGAGGATGTGACATACCCTCCGCTCACCACATCCCCAAGTTCCGGGACGGATGTCCGCCAGCGTCATACTACCGCGTCGTGTCTGTGGGGTGTGGTGCGGCTCACCAGCGGCTTATATCCGCAAAGAGGCCACGCCCATCCCCACGTGGCGCGGGATGGACAGGACCGTCGCAGGCATCGTAGGATGCAATGGGCGGGTCCACGTATGACGCCGATGCGTCAGGGATCAGCCCCCACCCGCCCCATGTGGGAGGGGCCAGGAGGGGGGAGAGCCGTGTCGCATCGCAACCCCGGCAGCCAGGCAACATCCACAAACCCCCCCATCCAACCCGACCCGGGCAGCTACGGAGAAGGCATGCACAGACAAAGGATACAATAAACAGTACCATGTAATACAAAACATATGTCAACTATGGAACATGAAAAATGGACCAGATAGATATAAATAGAAATAAATAAATGGGAAATGTAGAAAAAGGTAAATTGAGGGGCGCCAGGTCACACTGAGAAGGAAATGGGTGTCTTCCACCCTAACTACGTCGTTATACACAAATGTGTGTGGCATGGCGACCCTTAGTGGCAGGCCTCCACCCCTGTCATTGACAAGTAGCAAAAAAGCCCGAAGGCAAGAAAGTGGGGCTTTGAGTGAGGCGTGTCACTGTAGGGAGTCTCTACATGGCCTGTAAGCATAAAGTCCGTATATTGGTGTTTAGTCATGTCGTATACACAAACACATAATCAGATACAATAAGTATTGAGCACATCATAGCATTTATATAAGTATCCTGAGTATTCATTTAAACATCCAAAAAGTACCCATGCATGTAAATTGGTACATTGGGTATCTTTACATAAATTGGAGACATATATAGAAAAAACAACAATCATTGGGTATTGGCAATAGCATATGCAGACAGGTGAGTCAGGTATAGTAACCAATGGTTTCAGAAGGTCCATCTTGACTAAATATATTGAATAGTAAACCCTACGCGTTTCGTGGCATTATAGCCACTCATCAGGGGTAAAGCAATGGTACTGGAAAATAGATAAAATAACAATTGATTAGATGAATGGTCCTCCAAGGAGGGACCTATAAACATCAACCATCTAAATCTTTGTCTAGTGCATACCGACTTACCGATGCCGTCCGATCGAGAAGTGGAGGAGGCAGGGGCCGCGGACAGACACCCAGCCCGGGGTTGAGGCGGAATAGCTCCCCCCCAAGGACCAGGGAGGGTGGCCACCAGACGAGGCGTGCCTTCCGCCAAACAGCACATGCCAGTGTGGTGTATGTGAGGTGAACTGGGCTGGGTAGAGAAAAAAAGGAGGGGAAGAAAAATAATTTGAAGGTAATGTGCATGTGGTGGGAGGAGAAAAAAATATATATATAATAGATCAGGAAATCCAAAACAGCATACAAAAAAGTGCATCCCACTAGGATGAATGGGTGTGTGAAAGGGACTATAAAATACCTGTGTTGAAGGTGTGCTGTGGGCATGAGCTGTAGCAGAGGCTACTCCGCTCGGTGGATAGGAGGGGGGGGAGGATGTGACATACCCTCCGCTCACCACATCCCCAAGTCCCGGGATGGATGTCCGCCACCGTCATACTACCGCGTCGTGTCTGTGGGGAGTGGTGCGGCTCACCAGCGGCTTATATCCGCCAAGAGGCCACGCCCATCCCCACGTGGCGCGGGATGGACAGGACCGTCGCAGGCATCGTAGGATGCAATGGGCGGGTCCACGTATGACGCCGATGCGTCAGGGATCAGCCCCCACCCGCCCCATGTGGGAGGGGCCGGGAGGGGGGAGAGCCGTGGCGCATCGCAACCCCGGCAGCCAGGCAACATCCACAAACCCCCCCCATCCAACCCGACCCGGGCAGCTACGGAGAAGGCATGCACAGACAAAGGATACAATAAACAGTACCATGTAATGCAAAACATATGTCAACTATGGAACATGAAAAATGGACCATATAGATATAAATAGAAATAAATAAATGGGAAATGTAGAAAAAGGTAAATTGAGGGGCGCCAGGTCACACTGAGAAGGAAATGGGTGTCTTCCACCCTAACTACGTCGTTATACACAAATGTGTGTGGCATGGCAACCCTTAGTGGCAGGCCTCCACCCCTGTCATTGACAAGTAGCAAAAAAAGCCCGAAGGCAAGAAAGTGGGGCTTTGAGTGAGGCGTGTCACTGTAGGGAGTCTCTACATGGCCTGTAAGCATAAAGTCCGTATATTGGTGTTTAGTCATGTCGTATACACAAACACATAATCAGATACAATAAGTATTGAGCACATCATAGCATTTATATAAGTATCCTGAGTATTTATTTATACACCCAAAAAGTACCCATGCATGTAAATTGGTACATTGGGTCTTTACATAAATTGGAGACATATATAGAAAAAACAACAATCATTGGGTATTGGCAATAGCATATGCAGACAGGTGAGTCAGGTATAGTAACCAATGGTTTCAGAAGGTCCATCTTGACTAAATATATTGAATAGTAAACCCTACGCGTTTCGTGGCATTATAGCCACTCATCAGGGGTAAAGCAATGGTACTGGAAAATAGATAAAATAACAATTGATTAGATGAATGGTCCTCCAAGGAGGGACCTATAAACATCAACCATCTAAATCTTTGTCTAGTGCATACCGATTTACCGATGCCGTCCGATCGAGAAGTGGAGGAGGCAGGGGCCGCGGACAGACGCCCAGCCCGGGGTTGAGGCGGAATAGCTCCCCCCAAGGACCAGGGAGGGTGGCCACCAGATGAGGCGTGCCTTCCGCCAAACAGCACATGCCAGTGTGGTGTATGTGAGGTGAACTGGGCTGGGTAGAGAAAAAAAGGAGGGGAAGAAAAATAATTTGAAGGTAATGTGCATGTGGTGGGAGGAGAAAAAAAAAATATATAATAGATCAGGAAATCCAAAACAGCATACAAAAAAGTGCATCCCACTAGGATGAATGGGTGTGTGAAAGGGACTATAAAATACCTGTGTTGAAGGTGTGCTGTGGGCATGAGCTTTAGCAGAGGCTACTCCGCTCGGTGGATAGGAGGGGGGGGGAGGATGTGACATACCCTCCGCTCACCACATCCCCAAGTCCCGGGACGGATGTCCGCCAGCGTCATACTACCGCCTCGTGTCTGTGGGGAGTGGTGCGGCTCACCAGCAGCTTATATCCGCAAAGAGGCCACGCCCATCCCCACGTGGCGCGGGATGGACAGGACCGTCGCAGGCATCGAAGGATGCAATGGGCGGGTCCACGTATGACGCCGATGCGTCAGGGATCCTTGGGGGGGAGCTATTCCGCCTCAACCCCGGGCTGGCCGTCTGTCCGCGGCCCCTGCCTCCTCCACCCGGCCCCTCCCACATGGGGCGGGTGGGGGCTGATCCCTGATGCATCGGCATCATACGTGGACCCGCCCATTGCATCCTACGATGCCTGCGACGGTCCTGTCCATCCCGCGCCACGTGGGGATGGGCGTGGCCTCTTGGCGGATATAAGCCGCTGGTGAGCCGCATCACTCCCCACAGACACGACGCGGTAGTATGACGCTGGCAGACATCCGTCCCGGGACTTGGGGATGTGGTGAGCGTCACATCCTCCCCCCCTCCTATCCACCGAGCGGAGTAGCCTCTGCTACAGCTCATGCCCACAGCACACCTTCAACACAGGTATTTTATAGTCCCTTTCACACACCCATTCATCCTAGGGGGATGCACTTTTTTGTATGCTGTTTTGGATTTCCTGATCTATTATTTTTTTTTTCTCCTCCCACCACATGCACATTACCTTCAAATTATTTTTCTTCCCCTCCTTTTTTTCTCTACCCAGCCCAGTTCACCTCACATACACCACACTGGCATGTGCTGTTTGGCGGAAGGCACGCCTCGTCTGGTGGCCCCCCTCCCTGGTCCTTGGGGGGGAGTTATTCCACCTCAACCCCGGGCTGGGCGTCTGTCCGCGGCCCCTGCCTCCTCCACTTCTCGATCGGACAGCATCGGTAAGTCGGTATGCACTAGACAAAGATTTAGATGGTTGATGTTTATAGGTCCCTCCTTGGAGGACCATTCATCTAATCAATTGTTATTTTATCTATTTTCCAGTACCATTGCTTTACCCCCGATGAGTGGCTATAATGCCACGAAACGCGTAGGGTTTACTATTCAATATATTTAGTCAAAATGGACCTTCTGAAACCATTGGTTACTATACCTGACTCACCTGTCTGCATATGCTATTGCCAATACCCAATGATTGTTGTTTTTTCTATATATGTCTCCAATTTATGTAAAGATACCCAATGTACCAATTTACATGCATGGGTACTTTTTGGATGTATAAATAAATACTCAAGATACTTATATGAATGCTATCATGTGCTCAATACTTATTGTATCTGATTATGTGTTTGTTTATACGACATGACTAAACACCAATATACGGACTTTATGCTTACAGGCCATGTAGAGACTCCCTACAGTGACACGCCTCACTCAAAGCCCCATTTTCTTGCCTTCGGGCTTTTTTTGCTACTTGTCAATGACAGGGGTGGAGGCCTGCCACTAAGGGTCGCCATGCCACACACATTTGTGTATAACGACGTAGTTAGGGTGGAAGACACCCATTTCCTTCTCAGTGTGACCTGGCGCCCCTCAATTTACCTTTTTCTACATTTCCCATTTATTTATTTCTATTTATATCTATCAGGAGCACTTTTCATGTTCCATAGTTGACATATGTTTTGTATTACATGGTACTGTTTATTGTATCCTTTGTCTGTGCATGCCTTCTCCGTAGCTGCCCGGGTCGGGTTGGATGGGGGGGGTTTGTGGATGTTGCCTGGCTGCCGGGGTTGCGATGCGCCACGGCTCTCCCCCCTCCCACATGGGGCGGGTGGGGGCTGATCCCTGATGCATCGGCGTCATACGTGGACCCGCCCATTGCATCCTACTATGCCTGTGACGGTCCTGTCCATCCCGCGCCACGTGGGGATGGGTGTGGCCTCTTTGCGGATATAAGCCGCTGGTGAGCCGCACCACTCCCCACAGACACGACGCGGTAGTATGACCCTGGCGGACATCCGTCCCGGGACTTGGGGATGTGGTGAGCGGAGGGTATGTCACATCCTCCCCCCCCTCCTATCCACCGAGCGGAGTAGCCTTTGCTACAGCTCATGCCCACAGCACACCTTCAACACAGGTATTTTATAGTCCCTTTCACACACCCATTCATCCTAGTGGGATGCACTTTTTTGTATGCTGTTTTGGATTTCCTGATCTATTATTTTTTTTTTTTTTCTCCTCCCACCACATGCACATTACCTTCAAATTATTTTTCTTCCCCTCCTTTTTTTCTCTACCCAGCCCAGTTCACCTCACATACACCATACTGGCATGTGCTGTTTGGCGGAAGGCACGCCTCGTTTGGTGGCCACCCTCCCTGGTCCTTGGGGGGGAGCTATTCCGCCTCATCCCTGGGCTGGGCGTCTGTCCGCGGCCCCTGCCTCCTCCACTTCTCGATCGGACGGCATCGGTAAGTCGGTATGCACTAGACAAAGATTTAGATGGTTGATGTTTATAGGTCCCTCCTTGGAGGACCATTCATCTAATCAATTGTTATTTTATCTATTTTCCAGTACCATTGCTTTACCCCTGATGAGTGGCTATAATGCCATGAAATGCGCAGGGTTTACTATTCAATATATTTAGTCAAGATGGACCTTCTGAAACCATTGGTTACTATACCTGACTCACCTGTCTGCATATGCTATTGCCAATACCCAATGATTGTTGTTTTTTCTATATATGTCTCCAATTTATGTAAAGATACCCAATGTACCAATTTACATGCATGGGTACTTTTTGGATGTATAAATAAATACTCAGGATACTTATATGAATGCTATGATGTGCTCAATACTTATTGTATCTGATTATGTGTTGTTTATACGACATGACTAAACACCAATATACGGACTTTATGCTTACAGGCCATGTAGAGACTCCCTACAGTGACACGCCTCACTCAAAGCCCCACTTTCTTGCCTTCAGGCTTTTTTTGCTATGTATTTAGTATTCTGCACATGTATATATGAAATATGCCAAATATAAAAGTAATGCTTATCAAAAAGCTATAACTATTTCCATGCTAGGAAGTATGTAATAAAGATTTACTTTTAAAAATCTTGTGGTCAGTGCCCTCCTGACTTCTCCTTCCGCAGTTAAGGCAGCGCTGTACTGGAAATGTCCCTATGCAGTCACTTCCCCAAATACAGAGCTGAAATCAGTCATACCTGAATAAAGGCATATGACCTGTAAACCTTACTAAAAGTAAGTAGCACTTGGTATTTATCTAGAGGACTGTTTGATAACAATATCAAAAGATATTCTGTTTATTTTTTCCTAATTGTTTTTTTCCTGGTGGAACAGGCAGCTTGTTTCCTAATGCATTTTCTTGGTAAATACAGTAGATGGGGATTATGAGTGGAATATTATGGATACACTTAACAAGTAGAGATGAGGGAACCCGAACTGTAAAGTTCGGGTCCGTACCGAACTTTTGGGTGTCCGGGACCCGGACCGGAACCCGGACTTTTCAAAAAAAGTCCGGGTTCATGTCCGGGGTTCTGGTATTTTATTCCACTTGTTGAAAAGCTGCCAAGGGCAGCCAATCAACAAGTGTTTCACTGGTTTTCCCTAGAAGCCATCACAGCCATGCCTACTAATATGTGTGTAATCCCGCGCTCACTTACAGTCACTATAGAGGAGAATAGATAAAGTGTGTAGCAGTCATTACATCACTAAATACAAGGCAGCACGCATAAAACAACTGATCTCGGTTGTCAAGAAGTCTTTAGGATGAGGATGCAGCGCCTATAATGAGGAGTGTCATCACACACATGAAAAGATGTTGTCCACTTGTCTAAATGAATGATAGATTCCTCTTGCCATAAATCACATAGATATTCACAGGGTAGAATTAATCATTGAAATCGGTATCACACGATTGTGGCATTATCTCTTATTGCATGTGCGGGGCAACCGAGACGCAAGGATTTGGAGCCTACTCCTTCCTCCTCCCTCTCCCCGTGGTGCTGAGGATTTAGGTGCCTGACCGGGAATCCTATCTGGATACCACCCATTGTGAGGCTAAAGAACCCCCTGCAGTGGAGCCATAAGGGACGGAAACTCCCCAACGGGATTGGATATCTTCCCCGTCTCTTCCCTGACTTCAAGCTTCGGACATCTAGAGAGAGAAGTTCTGATCTGGATTTGATCCATTGCGCATATACTACCGGAGTCCGGTAAGCATACACCCATTTCCTAAATGTCGTGGATTTCAATGATTAATTCTACCCTGTGAATATCTATGTGATTTATGGCAAGAGGAATCTATCATTCATTTAGACAAGTGGACAACATCTTTTCATGTGTGTGATGACACTCCTCGTTATAGGCGCTGCATCCCCATGCCTACTAATGGCATGGCTGTGATTGGCCAGTACACCATGTGACCCAGCCTCTATGTGGGGCTGGAGTCACCGTGCTGCATGTCATATGTTCTCAGGATAGTTTAGGGAGAGGATGCTGCTGGCTCTGTGAGGGACAGATTGCAGATATTATAGAACATCTCATCCTGCATTACTGAATGATCTGATTGTGGACTAGGGAGAGATACTAGTACTGGTGCTTTGAGGGAGGGAGAGACACTACTACTGGTGCTTTGAGGGAGGGAGAGATACTAGTACTGGTGCTTTGAAGGAGGGAGAGATACTAGTACTGCTGCTTTGAGGGAGGGAGAGATACTAGTACTGATGCTTTGAGAGACAGATTGTACACCTCATCCTGCTGCACAGAACGATCTGATTGTGGATTAGGGAGAGATACTAGCAAGGAGAGATACTAGTACTGGTGCTTTGAGGGAGGGAGAGATACTAGTACTGCTGCTTTGAGGGAAGGAGAGATACTAGTACTGGTGCTTTGAGAGACAGATTGCACACCTCATCCTGCTGCACAGAACGATCTGACTGGACTAGGGAGAGATACTAGTACTGCTGCTTTGAGGGAGGGAGAGATACTAGTACTGGTGCTTTGAGAGTCAGATTGCACACCTCATCCTGCTGCACAGAACGATCTGACTGGACTAGGAAGAGTCTGTTGCTTTAAGGGAAAGATTATTCTTCTAAAATCATCAAGTTGTACAGGGAAAGGTTCCAGTTGTTGCTTTAAGGGAAAGATTATTCTTCTAAAATCATCATCGAGTTGTACAGGGAAAGGTTCCAGCTGTTGCTTTAAGGAAAAGATTATTCTTCTAAAATCATCATCAAGTTGTACAGGGAAAAGTTCCAGCTGTTGCTTTAAGGGAAAGATTAGTGTTCTAAAATCATCATCAAGTTGTACAGGGAAAGGTTCCAGCTGTTGCTTTAAGGGAAAGATTAATGTTCTAAAATCATCATCAAAGTGTGTGTGGGAAAAGCCTATATCAGCCACAGGGAGCCATATTAGTGTTCTAAAATCATCTTCAGATTGTGTGGGAAATGCCTATTGCAGGCGCGGGGAGCCATATTAGTGTTCTAAAATCATCTTCAAAGTGTATGGGAAAAGCCTATTGCAGGCGCGGGGAGCCATATTAGTGTTCTAAAATTTAGAACACTAATATGTTTATGTTTTTTTTCTGATCACTTTTATTGCTGCCACAATGAATGTAAACATTCCTTGTGACAGTAATAGGCAGTGACTCTCTATGGAGGGATTTGGGGTCTAAAATACCCCAAATCCCTCCTTTGCACTTAAAAGCATTCAAATGGCCAAGTTTGGCTGTTTTTAATGCTGTTGTTTTTTTATATTTTGGCACCTTTAAGGCTCCAGTAAACCAGAAGTGATGTCATGACATCGCTTCTGGGTTACTAGAGCCAAGACCCAATTAAAGCAGATTGCAGCTTTATTCAGGTCTTCGGATGTGTCGGCTGGTCGCTTGGGCTTCCTGGTGGGACAGGAGAGCCGCAGAAGGCGGCGGGAGGGGGGAATTCCCCTCCCGCTGCTTGGGATAACAATTGAGCGGCTTTTGGTGGGGGGGTTAAAATTGCCAGCTTCAATCAGGAGTAGGCCTAGCCCAGGCAGCCAATCAGAAGTCCTCCTTCCCCAGGGCTGCTAGGGGTGGGTTATCTTCAGCTGTAACAGCCAATCAGGGCACAGTTAAACCTCTTCTCTCCCTGCAGCTCAGGAGAGAAGAGGGGAAAAAATCCTTGCTGCTGTTTATTTTGTCATCACTGCTGGGCAAGATCTAAAGAGCCCAGCCCAGTGCTACAACCAATTAGTAAGTGGAGTGCAGAGAGCAAGTGTGATGTTATACCATGTCCAGTGGGAAATACAGTGAACTCTGGGAAGTATTGGAATGAGTCCCAATATGGACCAGTGACCCATAATCCATCTTTGCATTAGCAGGCTGCAATAGCTATAAAACTATCCCAACAGAGACACATAGGGGTTTCAACTAGTGGCTTATGTTTCAATTAAAAGGGTAAATGAAGAGTAATTTATTTTCAGTACTTCTAAATGATAGCTGTCATTATTTTAACAGTTTTGCTTTGTTTCATGCAGTTTCTCAAATATAACTTTTCAAATGCATAAATGTTTTAGCATTATTTTATTCAAAATATGTTGCCATAGTAGCAAAGCAATTCAATTTAGTAGCTATCACCTGTTACTTAAACTTGGTTTTGTTGTGGCTCTTTACACTGTTATAGTATGTTTTAAAAGCAAAGGTTTGAATTGATGTATTTTTTCACTTATTTCAATCAAATAACAGCAAATCATTTCAAGGTTTTAAAAAAATAAAATCATGTTGATGGAGCTGCTGTTACTGTTAATGAAGTTACTGATGTTAACTCTTGCTTTTTGAGGGGGGAAGCTTTAGATTGAGCCATTTGGGCTGCATGGTAATGCTACTCATTGAACAACTCCTGCTTTACATGTAACATCCTAACACCATCAATGTAAATTGAATTGTACTGTCAGATGGGAGGCCTGCATGTGCTTTACTGTGCTATACTCCTTTAATCTTCCTAATTACTCCAAAAATTGGCCAACAATAGCTAATTCTGACGTCAAATGAGGAAATTATACAGAGGTGAAATTAAAGTCAAGCCAGACATACTCTTTGAATAAAATGTTAATGTGACAGTGGCCCTTCTGTTAAATTGACACTCTTGCTAAAGGTTTGGCTTTTGCAGCATTTTGATCAAACTATATTTTTCTTGCACTGTCACCCGAAAGTTCATATATTGGATTACACATTGTATGAGATAATTTCACTAGGTCAGATTAAAATCTTGCCACAAGGGAAGCAAATGTCTTTAGCCTAGGTTCACATTGGAGCGCTTTGTCATGCGATTTGAGAGATCAAATCGCATGACAAGTCACAGCCTATTGGCGGAAATGGCACTGTTCCAATCAGTGCGACACTGATTTTTCAGCGCCGCACCGGTTTGCAAAAGCAGTTCCTGCACTACTTTTGCCGATTTCAGGTGTGACTTCAATAAACATCTGTGCATGAAACCCCACAAATGTCTATCAAGTCGCACCTGAAATCGCGCTGACCTTGCTACTTTGAAATCGCGCTACTTCAAGTGAAGTAACAGCGATTTCAAAGTAGCATCAATGTGAACCTGGGCCTAATAAGAAAGATGTATCTGATTTTTGTGTTACTATATGTTTTCCACAGGGCCGGTACGGGGGGGGGGGGGGCACTTGCCCTAGGTGGAGTCTTTTGCCGTTGGAGAGGGGGAGCCAGATTTCCAGCTGCACATACATGCACGAAACTCTCCACCGTATCAGCTTGCTGTCACAGCATTCAGTGCACGGTTTCTGCTAACAGAGACATATTTAATAGCTTTCAGGTGGGTGTCCCCCCGCCCCGAGTGTCCTGCACAAATGCTAGGTAGTGTCCCTGCTGCCATGGCCACACTGATCAGCCTCAGCAACACTATAGGCTGCACAGCGATCAGAGGTGACAGTGTAAATATGCCAGCTGACAGCATCCACTCTCCGCCCACTGCCGCCACTCATTGCCTGTCAGTACTAGTGGTTGCTTGCTTGGACCACAGTCACCCAAGCAACCAATCACGTGCTTGCCCCACCCCCAGGCTCTGACATTCAAAGGAGGAGGGGAAACAGGGAACTCCGGGGACCCTGATGTAAGGGGGAGACTGAGGACCCTAAAGAAAGAAGGGGCTCTGATGTAAGGAGGAGGGACCTTAAAGACCCTGATTGTAGGGGGAAGCTTGGAACCCATATGTAAGATGGGGGGACTCTGATGTAAGGGGTGACACTAGGTACCCTGATGTAAGGGGGGACTTTTGGGAACCCTAATTCAAGGAGGAGGACTCTGGGGGCCCTGATGAAAGGGGGTGGGAACTTTAGGGATCCTAATGAAAGGGGGGACCTTGATGTAAACAGGTGGCTCTGGAAACCCTAAATAAAGGGGGGGGCACTGATGCAAGGGGGGGCACTTGGGACCCTTATGTAAGAAAGAAGAGGGACTCTAGACTCACTCCACTGATGTTGGAACATTTTTCCTACTACAGTCTTAACAGACACAGGGACATTTTTCCTTCCAGTGACACCCCCAATGGGAGCATCTTTTTCTTACAATGATACAGAGACATTTACCCATATTTCATGTGAGAGAATGTGTTCCGCTGATAAATTTATATGTTACATGTTTTGGATGCTGCATGCATCATTCTTAACCCCACCCTTCATGCTGCTCCACCTGGGGGGCGCTGTTTGGCATTTTCGCCCTGGGCACCGGATGACCTTGTCCAGGCACTGGTTTCCCGCACAACAGTTAAAACTGATATGCAAAGTAGGAAAGTTGTGCAGTAAATTGTTATTCAATAGATAAAATAAACATACATATAGCAGAGTAAAGTTTAGAATCAGGAAAATGTTAAAATATCCACTTCAGCTCCAAAAGTTTTACCCCCCTTTCTGACCAGGCCATTTTTAGCAAAACGGCACTGCATTTGTTTAGCTGACAATTGTGCGGTCGTGCAATGCTGTACATATACATTTTATCATCCTTTTTTTCCAGCAAATAGAGCTTTCTTTTGGTGGTATTTGATCACCTCTGCAGTTTTTATTTTTTGCTCCATAAACAAATAAAAACGGACAATTTTGAAAAAAAACACAATATTTTTTTCTGCTATAAAACCTATCCAATGAAAAAATTTTAAATTTAGGCCAATATGTATTCTGCTACATATTTTTGGTAAACAAAATCCCAATAAGCGTATATTGATTGGTTTGCGCAAGTTAGAGCATCTACAAACTATGGGATATATTTATGGATTTTTTATTTTTTTACTAGTGATCAACAACTTATACCGGGACTAAGATATTGCAGCAGACAAATCGGACACCTAACTGACACTTTTGACACTTTTTTGGGAACTAGTGACACTAATACAGTGATCAGTGCTAAAAATATGCAATGTCACTTTACTAATGACACTGGCTGGAAGGGGTTAACAACAGGGGCAATCAAAGAGTTAAATGTATGCCTGACCAGTGTTTTACTACTGTGGGGAGATGTGTTTACTAATGGAAGGCATTGATCATGGATCAATGCCTTCCATACTGACAGAAGGGCAATCTGCCTTGTTTCTGCCAGTGTAATGAGCGATCACCGGGTGCCAGCGGACATCGGGTCCACCAGACCCGCTGATCAGATCAGATTGTGCACAAGCACAGTGGGAGCAAGCCTCTGGCGGTGTGCATGTGAGCCCGATACCTGGAACACTTTAAAAAGGTGCAGAGTGACACAAAGGTATACACAAGGAGATATTTGTTGAAGATTACACAGGGGAGTCCAGTTGAATGCTGTGAATTACTTTATTACACATATAATTTTTACCCTTGAAGGAGCCCCTGGATGGTTTGGGTCTCCTGTTCTGTGTCCATGCAAATGGAACCACAAACTCCGACATACCTAGGTGGGGAAAATGTATTTCAGATATATATGTAGTACCCTGGTAGCAAAAGGAAAAGTAAACAAAAGTAATGACACCGCAAACTGTTAAACTATAGCAAGGAATATATTGCAAATATTGTAGGCAAACAGTGGAAAAAAATACACTGTAAAAACAAGTAATGGATGTAAAGAGCAAAAAAAATTAGTTTGTTCAATTTGTTTGTCACTACATTACAGATTAACTTTAAGAGCAATGCATTTTCATGATTATTGAACAAGCCTGTGACCTTTTGACAAATATATATAGGAAAATTATCTTCAAACAATGAATCCCAATAAATTTAATTTTTTTTATTATTGTCAAATTCAATAAAATGAAAATATCATATATGTATTTATTCCATTGCTGTCATCTCAGTCTCCTCTTTTCACTCATCATTTATATGAGACTCAAGTTGATTAAGGAAGTAGAAATGAGAGAAGGTCAATTATGAGGACAGAAAGAAAAAAATAGATCAATTTATCCATTTCAAGTACATCAGCTTTTTGATAAAGTAGCTCTTTATATTTGGACTGAATATTAAATTAGGTAAAAACACAGTTATGGGTACATTAAAGGATGTATTAACTGCTGATTGCTTAGAAGTATTTCCAAACCCAGTGATATTCGCTATATTTGTTGTGGTAGTGTGGTAGCCCACCAGGGGAAGGATGCAGGGTTCTCAACCAGGCGGGTTGAGGGGCTCCAGGGGCATTGCTTAACTAAGAGGAAACTGGCTTATTAGTTTCCTCATTGTTTGGGAAAATCCGTTTTGGGACCTGGAGCCAAAGGATTTCATAGCAATCCGAGTGGGATGAAATCCCCAATCCTGGGCCCGGTTTTTGTGATCCACCACCACACTGACTGGTCAGGTGTGCACTGGGCTATTTGTAGACACTTTACCATGGTTCTAGGCTGTTCCCTCCCAAGGAGTCCAGGCTTGCAAGGGAGAAGCCTGAGAGTGCAGGTGTGCACTGAGAGAAGCCAGAGAACCAAGCCTGAGGGTCAGAGCGAGGAGCTGTTGTCTATATGAACAGTGCTGACAAGGAAATGGTCTGTAGGAGACAGATGAGACCCTGAAGTGGAAGGCCTGAGAAGCATTACTGTATGTAAAAGCCAGGAGGCTGAATCTATCATTTGTTGATGTTGATGGTGAAAACCCCCTGCGAGGGAAACCCTGTTGCGTTTATGTTTGCTGAACTTTCTTTTAATAAAAAATGGGCAAACCAAGCCCTTAAAAAGAAGAAACAGTGAGTGGCGGTGTCCTTAAAGCTCTACATTTGATTCTAATGCTCACATATGGTGGAGGAGTGCTTTGGGCACAATCCGAGATCCCTGCAAGCAAGTAAGTTCATCTGTTCACTTGCCAAGGGGGGCACAATTGCTGTGGGGGCTCTTTCTCAAAGTTGGGCTATTTCTATAAGTGGGAACACTTCAGACTCTGCACTCATCATCTGAATGTGTCATCTGAAAATATTCTTCTCTGTCCCTCCACAGGTTCATCTGTCTTGCTGATCACTCCACCGAAAAACTGAAAACACTGCTGTGTACTTTTGCTTATGTCTTTTAATAATGGTACGTCTGTCTTGCTGATCACTCCACCGAAAAACTGAAAACACTGCTGTGTACTTTTGTTTATGTCTTTTAATAATGGTATGTTTTGCTTAAGCATCTGTAGACCTGTCCACATTGTAATGTTTATTTCTCCCTTGTCTTACCCAAAAATGATGGTTTGTTTTCTCTAGTGCTCTTGTTGGTTTTCTGAAGTGCGTTTTGCTATGTCAAGCCAGCTATTTTTTATTACCTCTTGATTGCTAATTGGAATGCACCCACCCCCATTCCCTTCAGTATAAATCTAACTGTCCCCAGGGAAAGGCATACTTGCCAAGGGGGGCACACTTGCTGTGGGGGCTCTTTCTCAAAGTGGGGCTATCTCTATAAGTGGGAACACTTCGGACTCTGCACTTCAGCGAATGCACAAAGCGAATGAACACAAGAAAAAACTTTTAAAATCACCACACAGGCAACAGGTGACTTTGTTTATCCCTTCAGATCATTATCCCCTTTTAACATGCACTCTCTACCTCTCCTTCTGACAGCTTTGTCCTCTATCCTTAAGCTAACTCTCCTTCACCCCTCTTCTCCACCCCACAGCTTATATATATCACCCTCACTATTGCCCTCTCCTTATTACTGCACCCACCAACTCCTGCTTATTCTAAATCCACACACAATAAAAATCTTCACGACACTGGGGCATATCCCTTCATATAAATCACATTCCCACATTACCTCCCTCACCCTTCAGCTTCTCCTAACCTCTGGAGATATATCCCCAAACCCTTGGCCTCCATCATTTAACTGTACTCAACTCACCCATCATGCCACACCCCTTGGCAGCAGCTGCAATCTACACAATTTAGTGCCCATTTCTCTTCTCCCCAAGACCAGACTCCCTTTCTCTTGTGCCCTTTGGAATTCCCGCTCTGTCTGAAACAACTCACTTCTCTCCATAACCTTTTTATTGCTAACTCATTTCATCTACTCGCCATTACCGAAACCTGGCTTCATGAATCAGACACTGCGTCCCCTGCTGCTCTATCCCATGGTGGTCTTCTCTGGACACACCCCCCAGATCCAGTGGATGTAAGGGAGGTAGTGTTGGTATCCTTCTAGCCCCTCATAGCACCTTTCAGGTACTTCACCCACCTCCTTCTCTGTCACTCTCCTCTTTTGAAGCACATTGCATTCGTCTTTTCTCTCCAGTGTCTCTAAGGGTTGCTGTGATCTACCGGCCTCCTGGACCGGTGTCAACCTTTCTTGATGACTTCTCTGCCTGGCTATCCTACTTTCTCTCTTCTGAAATCCCCACAATCATTCTTGGTGACTTCAACATCCCTATTAATACTAACACTCCTGCTACTTCCAAACTTCTCAGTCTAACCTCCTCCTTGGACCTGAAGCAATGGATACACGCCCCTACTCACTCTGAAGGCAATACCCTTGACCTAGTTTTCTCCCACCTATGCATTCCATGCAACCTCTCCAGCTATCCATTCCACCTTTCAGTTCACTAGCTTATTAGCTTCACTCTCTCCCTCTCCTCCACTTCCTCTCCCTCCAACCGCCTAAAAGTTACCCGCAGAAACCTACGTCATCTCAAACCTTCTATTCTCTACTCTGCTACTGATGACCTATATGACAAAATCTCACCCCTATCCTGCACTGAACTAGCCACTTCTGTCTACAATACTTCACTTCTAGCCTCAATGGACTCACTGCCCCCCCCCCACTACCCACAGAATCAGGCCCTGACCCCTTCAACCTTGGCAAACAGATGATACTAGAAGTCTGAAAAAACACAGCCGCGCTCAGGAGTGCCTGTGGCGTAAGACTAAGTCTCAGAAAGACTTCAACCAATACAAAACTGCCCTCCAAAAATACAATTCCAGCCTCCTCACTGCCAAGCAGACCTATTTTATCACCCTCATTAGAAACGTATCATCCTGTCCCCATCAACTCTTCTCTACCTTCAACTCTCTACTTCGTCCTCCACTGCCTCTACCCACCAACTCACTCACTGCCCAAGAGATCGCCAATCACTGCAAACTGAAGATTGATACAATTTGCAAGGAAATCTCTGCTGTTCAGATACCCTCTACGCTTTACACTTCATACCCACAGGTTCAATCATTACTTCCCTCTCTCAACCCCACCACTATAGACAAGGTTGCTAAACTACTTGCCAATGTCCATCTCACCACCTGCCCTCTGGATCCTATTCCCTCGCAAATG
Organism: Glandirana rugosa; assembly: GCA_018402905.1. Classification (NCBI taxonomy): domain Eukaryota; kingdom Metazoa; phylum Chordata; class Amphibia; order Anura; family Ranidae; genus Glandirana; species Glandirana rugosa. The sequence continues at coordinate 74,102 of BLSH010304960.1, read as the reverse complement.
TTACGTTCACCCTCTGGCTCTATTCTACACTCTCTAACCCACATCTTCAATCTCTCCCTCTCTTCTGGCATCTTTTCCAACTCTCTAAAACATGCATTAATTAGCCTCATACTTAAAAAGCCCTCCCTAGACCCATCCAATCTTGACAACTTCCGCTACATCTCCTTGCTCCCCTTTTTATCCAAACTCCTTGAACGTCTGGTCTACAACTGACTTTGCGACCACCTTGCTGATAATGGCCTTCTTGATCCCTTTCAGTCTGGTTTTCATCCTCAATACTCCACAGAAACTGCTCTCCTAAAACTAACAAACTATCTACTAACGGCCAAAACCTATGGACATTCTTCTGCACTCCTACTCCTGGACCTCTCTGCTGCCTTTGGTACTGTTGACCACCCCCTCCTCCTCAAAAAACTCCACACTTTTGGTCTCTGTGATTGTACTCTTTGCTAGTTCTCCTCCTACTTATCCAACCGCACCTTTAGTGTTACTTACAATTCAACTTCCTCCTCTCCTCTTCCTTTCTCTGTTGGGGTCCCCCAAGGTTCTGTGCTTGGACCTCTCCTATTCCCAATCTACACCTCCTCCCTGGGTTAGTTGATAGCCTCCCATGGCTTCCAATACCACCTCTATGCTGACAACACCCAAATCTATTTCTCTACCCCACAGATCACTCCCGCCGTCTCCTCACGTATCACTAATTTACTAACAGATATATCAGCCTGGATGTCACACCACTTCCTCAAACTCAATCTATCCAAAACCAAACTTATCATTTTTCCTCCCCCATATGCCCCTTCCCCTGATCTCTCTATAAGCTCATCCCCGCATGCCAAGGTCCTAGGTGTAGTTCTGGACTCTGAACTCTCCTTTAAGCCCCACATCCAATCACTGTCCAAATCTTGCCACCTCAACCTCCGCAACATCTCCAAAATACGCCCCTTTCTAACCAAGGACACAACAAAGCTCTTAATCCACTCCCTGGTCATCTCTCGTTTCGACTACTGCAACTCCCTTCTCATTGGCTTACCTCTACATAGGCTATCCCCCCTCCAAACCATCATGAATACTGCTGCCAGACTTATCCACCTTATCCACCCAATCACTCTGTGTCTGCTACTGCTCTCTGTCAATCCTTCCACTGGCTTCCATTAAATTCAAAATACTAACAACTACTTACAAAGCCATCCACAACTTAGCCCCCAGCTACATCACTAACCTAGTCTCTAAATACCAACCTATTCGTTCTCTTCGTTCCTTTCAAGATCTCCTGCTCTCTAGCTCCCTCATCACCTCCTTCCATGCTCGCCTCCAGGACTTTTCCAGAGCCTCTCCAATCCTATGGAACGCCTTACCCCAAACTGTCCGATTATCTTCTACTCTATTAGCTTTTAAACGATCCCTAAAAACCCTTCTCTTCAGAGAAGCCTATCCTACCCACACCTAACAACTGTATTCTCATTTTCTCCATCAGCTCATCCCCCACAGTTTTTACCTTTTGTCCCTCTTGACCCTCCCTTCTAGATTGTAAGCTCTAGCGAGCAGGGCCCTCTGATTCCTCCTGTATTGATTTGTATTGTATTGATTTGTATTGTAATTGTACTGTCTGCCTCATGTTGTAAAGTGCCACGCAAACTGTTGACGCTATATAAATCCTGTATAATAATAATAATAATCTGTTATATGAACTGTGTTTTGGTGCATGAGACTGCACAATCTGTGTATGCAGGTGAGGAGAACCTGCAAGAGGAAAGAGACTAGCCTTAAAGAGACAGTGTTCCATTTTTGCTGAACTGTGCAAAAGGGCTGTGGAGTAACTGTGAAGATAGGGCAGTCAAAACTCAAAAAAGAAGCAAGGATGCCTGAGATGATAGATAGAGCTTGGTGGCTGGAAGGGTTGTTATCGCTTGAATGAGCCCCATACATGCCTGAACAGAGGTTGCAAAGGAGAAAGACTGTGGCTGTGGTTGCCCCTAGCAAGTAAATACCTTATACAGCCCAATTCCTGTTTCTTGCCTGGAAAAATGCCTCGGCGTTTGACGTGCACAGCTCTCTCTCTCACTCTCATGAGAGTTTGCTAGGAAGGGATGGGGGGATGAGTCATAGGAGGGCCAATCAGAGCTACAGGGCTGGAGATGTGCCTCTGTGTGTCTGTGTAAATTCAGGAAGTGAACAGGCAGCAGCTTCAGCTGCCCACAGTTAAATTGATTGCAGCCAGACTCATTGGAGGGAGATTTCTGCAGCATATTTGGCAAGTACAGAATCACAGTATATATAAAATAATGTGCAAAGCTGTTGGAGGGAAGCTTCAGAGTGGCAAAGATGTTTTTTTAACAAATTATGTGAGCAGACTGCAGTTCCTCTTTAAGTAATCTTCCCTCAGCAGGGCTCCACCCCAGCCCCTAATTAGGAACATTATATAACACCTTGCAGTGCAAGCCAGTGCTACCGATCAACATGTGTGTTAGGCTTCCTGTGTGTGTGGTTCCTGCTGCGTGCTCTTCATCTGATTCCATTACTGACCTTGGCCTGTTCTTGAGAGACTCTGATGAAAAACTGCTGGCACTTAGACTCCAAGCCCTGGGGAAACCTATGCTCTAGCTCCCTGTGTAATCTGTGTTAGTGCTCCAGTGGACCTGCTTTCCTGCACCACCCAAAGCTCCATTCGCAGCAGTCAGCTAAGGGTCCACAACCTTAGTGGTGCATCCCTAACCCCAGAGGTGCGCACCTGTCACCTGCTGTCAGGTGACCTGACAGGGAGAAAATGTTGTGGGGCAAAAATCGTTATCTGTAAGCCCAGATTCCTGTTTAAAAATGTTTGCAGTCACCCCTGGCAACAGTGAGGAAGTACAGGTTGTTCCTGCAGGGGTGCTAAGGAGTCAGAAAGGGCTGCTGCAGTTTCATCTCGTGGCCACCAGGGAGAGTTGGCCAGTGAGAGTACGACAAAGGATAGACAACGTACTCAAATGAAGATGGTGACCCCAACTACTAAGGGGGTAAGTGGGTAAGACTGTCTTTAATTAAATTATGTCTGGAAACACTGAATTTACGATGAAAAGGACTGATGATGAGACTGTCCATGATGATGTGAGAGTGACCTCAGTTAGTGGGACCACTGAATGTGTTCTTGAGAGTGACTTTTTCCTGTACAGTAGGGAGGCAGGGGTTAAAGCCAAACCTGCCCTTGGGTGTGCTTCTCAAGAGGGAAATAGTGATGTGTCTAATGTCTGCCAGTAGCAAATTGGTAGTGGGCTGGGACAGCTCACAAAAGGTAAAAATGCTGTCAATTTTTATAAAGGTAAATGTACTGCTATTGGAAAAACCCCAGGTTCTTGCAAAGCACAAACTGTGGTTAAAGATGGGCTGTTGCCCATAGCAACTGGTGGTAAGACAGCACAGTTGTCCTTAGAAATCTCCAGGGAACTTCATGTATTGGAGCCAGAGGTTGCCATGGACAACTGCGATGTCACTCTGGGGGGGGCAGATTGGGACTGCACCTTGTACTGGGAATGTAGTAGTGCAATCTGCTAGCGCTGAAAGTGTGCAGGTAGTAAGGGTCATGTTCCACGTCAGGGTTAGACGGGGGGGGTCTCA
>BLSH010304960.1:55749-70498 GCA_018402905.1 Glandirana rugosa | reverse complement strand
CGGGGGGGGGGGGTCTCACTGTAGCGTCAACAGGTACCGTTGGAGACCGAGGTTATGTACTTCAAGTAGGGAGGCAGGGGTTAAAGCCAAACCTGCCCTTGGGTGTGCTTCTCAAGAGGGAAATAGTGATGTGTCTAATGTCTGCCAGTAGCAAATTGGTAGTGGGCTGGGACAGCTCACAAAAGGTAAAAATGCTGTCAATTTTTATAAAGGTAAATGTACTGCTATTGGAAAAACCCCAGGTTCTTGCAAAGCACAAACTGTGGTTAAAGATGGGCTGTTGCCCATAGCAACTGGTGGTAAGACAGCACAGTTGTCCTTAGAAATCTCCAGGGAACTTCATGTATTGGAGCCAGAGGTTGCCATGGACAACTGCGATGTCACTCTGGGGGGGGGGGGCAGATTGGGACTGCACCTCGTACTGGGAATGTAGTAGTGCAATCTGCTGGCGCTGAAAGTGTGCAGGTAAATTATGGGTTAATGCAACTTGTGGAAAATGCTAAATTGTGTGAGGTTTGGGAAGTGCCACCTGAGCAAGATGGTGGAAGTGGTGTATTGCAACCTATTGTGGGTAACCAGGTGTTGCCAAAGTCTGAAATGTTTCACACTGACTTTTGCAATGAGTCTGCAGCTAAGCCCTGAAGAGTGCTGGTGAATGGAGCACAAATACAGTGGATTGGGATAGTTGGCATAAAAACCTAATCTCATTGATAGATAAGGCTTTTATGCACAAAAATAAGGTGGACACTGTCTCTGCTGTGCCAGCAGAGGGAACTGCAGAACAGCCTGTAGCTGAAGGTGTGGTGGCTGATGCAGAGGTTAACCCTCAAGAGAAACAAGGACCAGATAAGGGCGAACACACAGCAGAGATTTTGTCCATGACTCTAAAAAGTAATGTTGATCTGGAGTGTCAAAGTGACGTTGTCACTGGTAATGTTCTGGAGCAGTTCACTGTTGCTGAGCCTGAGAAATTAGATATAAGTCCAGCATCTGGCAGCGCTCTGGTGGAGCACCAGGCTGGGGCTAACCCCAGCTGGGAGGAGCTTCTGTTAAACTTTGCAACTTCTCAAGTCACAGCAAGTGAGTCTCTGCGTTCCCAGTGTCATGAAAGTCCCCAGGAAGGGTTTGTGTCTGGAATCAAAGCACTCAAGGAGATGCTTTAACTTTGGAAAGTACAGCCAAGCGATACTGGTGTGTCTTCTCCACAGTTTGATGGTCTGGTACAGTGGAGTACCACTAGGTAGGGCACCGAATGGAAGGCTGTACAGAACAAAGGAAAACCAGACAGAACTGGTTTATTGCTGAATTTATTACTAGTGTTAAAAGTTGCTTCTGGGTATGATGCTGGAATACGTCCTGTAAAAGTGGTATATGGGAGAGGAAGGAACACGTGGATAAAGAGTTGGAATCTTTAAAGGTGTCGCATGACTTAAAAAACCTCAGAGTGGCAAGACAGTTGGGATGTCCTTCAGAGAGAGACTAGGATGAGGCTGAAGTCATATGAGGATGTTAGTGATGAAACCAACAAAATTAAGCCTACAGTGTACATGAGGAAACAAGTGAAGCTAAGTTTGGACAGTAAGAAGGTGCCCATGCATAGAGTACAGAGAGGGATCAGTGTCACCCCAATAAAAGAGCCCCCACGTATTACTAACCCGGTGTTTAAAAATGTGGTTCCAGACCAAACTCACTCCGGAGGAATATCAAACTTCCTTCTTATACACTCAAGTCTTCAGCCTCGGTCTACACCCAGGAGAAAACCTTTAAACTACTATCACAGTGGTATAAAGATCCGGTCACACTATATAGGATCTTTTCCAGCTCTTCAGATGTATGTTGGCACTGTCACGGATCGAGAGGAAGGTATTACCATATACACACTTCCAACCCTTCTGGAAACGCATCTTCCAAATATATAACAGAATTTATGATAAGACACTCTCCCCTCACCTAAGATTGCCCTCCTATCTATTCTACCTGGATCGGTGAAATCACAAAAGAATAACTTACTTATATTTTTCATCTCAGCAGCCCGCCAGGTCATCTCTAGACATAGGAAAACAGACCACATTCCCCCGATCAACCACTGGGTTGACACGATTAACGACATAATGTTAATAGAAGAAATGCAAGCAAGGGAGATGAACACTTGGGAAAAGTACCACAAACTTTGGGGTACATGGACTCATTACTCAAACTTAAGAGACCATACCCTTGTATCTTAATTTCCTTATCTCAACTTTAAGACCCCCGTGACAATGCCTAGGCGACAGGTCTGATGGAGAAATACAATATATCTTTATTTACTACTTAAACAGACTGGGCCCCTTGCCTGACTCCCTCTCTTTCTTACCCCTATTTTCCTCTTATCCCTTTTTCTTCCTTCTCTTCTTCATTACCCCCTTTCCCATTTATTTTTCTTCTCCCCCTTATACATACTTGCTCCCTCTGCCCCTCTAAATGAACTTCTTGTTCTTCTCACCTTTCTAGTTTTATCTCATCTCCTTTTTCTCAAATGTGTTTAGTACACGAATAGGTAAATACGTAAATAAATGAGTCATCCTTATGACTCATCGATAATGTAACTAAATAAGTTGACATTGTACCACTGTCATTCACAATTTTGTATTTGCCTATGTTACCTTGTTATTCCTTTAACTTTCATTCTCTGTTCATGCATGGCGGAAGATAATCTTCTAAATTCCTCACGAAATAGAAATATATTCAACCTATAAATGTGGTTCCTTCTAGATTAATCAAGAAAAGAGAGCAGGACTTTGAGTGAGGCCTATGAGGGTCAACATCAAATTGCCTCCATCCCTATTCAGCGAAAAAAGAAAAAGCCATTGGCCAAGTTGGGACTTTAAATGAAGCATGCAGATTGGACAGTGACAGTGACCTGCTGGACCAGTAATAGGTTATTCCCTCATCATATATAAGCACAGATTACTATACTACAGTATATTTTTTACTCCTAGATGGTTTTGGTGATCACACTGTATCACCTTTTCCCTTGATGAGGATCTATTCCTTCTTTTTCTACTAATTTTTCCTGATGATATGCTGCAGATGTACTGCCTCAGCTCCTGTGCAGGAGCTATACCTTTTGGCCATCATGGTGCCTGCTGCCACACCTCCTGCTCGTGGCTTTTCTGTAAGTACGGGTGGATGGAATATCCATCCCTCCCCTCCCTTCCCCCTTGGTTATCCATCTTTATTCATGGTTTACTGTTTCACTCCTTTAGACATCCCATGTACATTCTGCTCCTGATGAGTGGCAAAACGCGCCACGAAATGCGTCAAGCTTCAGATGTCACAGCCATATGGTTACCATGTATTTATTTATATATTTTTGTATACCTGTTTATCTGATTATAATTTTATTTACTCTGTCATACACACCATGTTTTTATGGATAGGGATGTTTATGGGTTTGGCAACCATGTATCACTATGTCCTATTATGCCATGTTTGTGTTTACGCAGTATACAATAAAAATACTATTTTATAGAACCACTGTGTTCGCTCACTGTCCAATCTGCATGCTTCATTTAAAGTCCCAACCTGGCCAATGGCTTTTTTCTTTTTTCCTTCTAGATTAAAGAGAGAAGGGGTGGTCTAGTGAAAATGGAGGAAACACTTTGTAACTTTAATGGTATCGGACTCTTAAAGCTCAGATGCCCACCTCATGTTAAAAAAGGTACCAAGATTAGTAAACTCCCTACTGGCAAATGGGCTAGTGTAAGCCCAGGGGAAATGGAAAGACAGCGCTGTTGGCACACTCATAAAAAAGCATGTGGATGTCTTTGTAAGGCCCAAGTAAGAGTAGTAGGGGGACACAGGTAGTGTGGTACCCCACCAGGGGAAGGACACAGGGTTCTCAACCATGCAGTTTGAGGGGCTCCAGGGGCATTGCTTAACAAAGAGGAAACTGGCTTATCAGTTTCCTCATTCTTTGGGAAAATCCATTTTGGGACCTGGAGCCCGGGGATTTAGTAGTGTTCCAGGTGGGATGAAATCCCCAATCCTGGGTCAGTTTTTTGTGATTCATCAGCACACTGACTGCTCAGGTGTGTGCTGGGATATTTGTAGACATCTGACCATGGTTCTGGGCTCCTCCCTCCCAAAGAGTCCAGGCTTGCAAGGGAGAAGCCTGAGAGTGCAGGTGTGCACTGGGAGAAGCCAGAGACCCAAGCCTGAGGGTCAGAGCAGCGAGGAGCTGTTGTCTATATGAACAGTGCTGACAAGGGAATGATCTGTAGGAGACAGATGAGACCCTGAAGTGGAAGGCCTAAAAAGCACTACTGTATGTATAAGCCAGGAGGCTGAATCTATCATTTGTTGATGTTGATGGTGAAAACCCCCTACGAGGGAAACCCCTTTGTGTTTATTTTTGCTGAACCTTCTTTTAATAAAAAATGGGCAAACCAAGCCCTTAAAAAGAAGAAACAGTGAGTGGCGGTGTCCTTAAAGCTCTATAGTTGATGCTAATGCTCACACTATCTTAACATTTTTTGACATGTTCCCTGTGTTGAGAAGACGTTAGTTTTACTTTAGTTTTAGTTAGTGAACTACTATAGTGTTCAGCTGTGGGACCAGACTGCTACTAGAAGACTCAAATACTGCAAATGAGACTGAGAACCAACACAGAGATCACTTTGAAACAGGAAATGTTTGCTGCTGTAACATGTTTTTTTGAGTTTATTAGTGGAAGGATGTAGGATTTTTACTAAATTCCATTTTGTATTTTTTTGAATTATGTAGCCAAAAGTGGACTTTAGTTAGTTTAGTTAGTTTAAGTTATTCTGTGAGCACAGAGTATATTTTTGATCTCTGCCACAAATTGTTTGAGCTTTATATGTCAGACTGTGCTAGATAGATATACAGTATCCCAGTGATATGGATTTTGATAGTTTGGCTAACCTATGGGCCTGGGAGACCTGCTGTAGCTTACTGAGAGAACTATTAAATATCTGAGCCACTTCCTGTTCTGTCTCTTCCCTCCTAGGCTTTTGCCCTGTGAGGATGTCAGCTTAGAGATCAGTCTCTCCTAGACCCAGGGCCACTGATAAGCCAGTACAACCAGCCCTTCAGCTCAGTAGAGGGGCCCAGACAGTTTTACTGCTCATACATTGGCTCTGGTGCAGCAGGGCAGCGCAGCGCAGAGCAGAACCCCCACCACTAGGATTAAGGGTCCCAAATTACATTTAGCTGGGCCCCATTGGCTTGACAAAGGGGCCCAGGAAGTGAGAGCCGTGAGGGCACTTTTTCTGTGTGCAGGGCTGCAGCCACACATCTGTCAAATTAGGACCTGTGGCAGTGTCCTTACAACTGTTTCATCCCCATAATGTAACATAGGCACTTGCACACAGCTCCAGGCAGCTCCAGCCAAACAAAACTCTGATTCACATTGTACAGGCCACATGATTTCTAGTGGCGGCCCTCAAGCTGGGGGGGGCCCTGCCAGGTAGGCTGTACATGGCCACATGATTTCTAACAGCAGGCCTGCCTAGGCCTTCGGGCTAGGCACAAGGAAGCATGCAGGGATCTCCTCTCCTGGGATAAACCCCTGATGGTGTTGGCTGCTGGAAAAAGAAAATGTAAGGCTTTGGGGAAGTGAGGATGCAACGGTTACCTATATATGGGTATGGTTGAGTGGAAAGATATACACAAGAACCTTTCCTGGTGCATCATGGCAGCATACAATGGGTTGTGGCTCTGCTCTACAACCTGATAGGACTGGTTAACGTCAAATCAAAGATAGCCCCAGCTTTCAGCATTCTCCTTTTTGTCCTCACCTGATCGGGACTGGAGTTGCAAGGTATGCCTTACCGTTTGTGGCCCCAGCCAGGTTCAGCCTCTCCTAGGCTGAAGTCCTTCCTGTACAGTCTCCAAAGGAGCTATATGGTTGGAGCCCCATTCTGGTGGTCTGGGGGGGCATAGTTCAGCCTCTCTTGGGTGGAAGTCCTTCCTATATAGCCTCTACATGAGCTATATGGTTGGTGCCCCATTCTGGTGGTGCAGGCCTGACAAAGAAAGATTTAAACAAGCTTTGGTGTAAGTGGCAGGGTTTTCCCTTTGGTTTGCATATGCTTTTCACTTCTTTTTTCTGTTTTGTTGGCGCTTGCCATTTCCAAGATGGCTGCAGCAGTGCAAGCACACTCTGAGCATGAAAGGCAGGAAGTGATACGGCCTCTGTGGCCAGTTTCCTGACTAACCCTTTTCCAAGATGGCGATCTGAGCATGCTCACACACTGATATCATCACTAATGGCAAGATGTGAGAGTTTAAAATGGTTTTATAGCATTTTTGGGCAACACATGGCGGAGTTCTCTACTCATGCATGCTGGATGCTTATGTAGTCATTGTTTGCGTTTGCGTCTATTATGTTTCATTCATCTGCAGAACAAAGGTATGAACTTTGATCTGCATATAATATCATTTGACAAGTAAAAAGTTATATGCTTATGCTGCTGTCAGTCAAACACCTGATAAAAGGCTTACCGGAAACATGTATTTAAGCCTGAATATATATATGGAGCCAGGGAACGCTTCTGGTTGGAGATCCAGAATCTCCACACAGCCTGGTGGACTCCCAAGGGATACCAGGCTGAATATATTGAATATATGTGTTTCCGGTAAGCCTTTTATCTAGATGTTGACGAATTTCACCACGTTTGGCACATCATTCACTTGTATACACTGTCTACTTCATTGAATTATGAACTTTATCTGAACATTGCTGTTGAACATTTTTGCATAAATTTTGCATATTTACCTTATTTGAACGTTATTGATGGACCTGCACTTTTTTGCACATTTTTTCCACTCTTTTGCACATTTTTATTCACTGTAACTTTTTCTTTTGACCGTTTAAGGACTATACAGTATATGTGATATGTTATAGATGAATTTCTGCATTTTTTATCTATTTTTAAACTGTGTTATTTATTGTATGTGGTACACCATAGCTGAATTTTGAATGAATTCAGACCTTTTTACACTAGCACTTTATTTAGTCCTCCATTTTAGGTATTTTTCACATCAGTCATTAGTTTGCAGTTGAGCGCCACACTTTTGGTAGATTTAAATATTTTTTCTGTTTGCTTTAAATTGCTTTAAATTATTGTATAATCTTATGTACTGTAGGTGCAGGATTTAAGTACATTTTCTGAATGAATTAAGTGTACTATGAGGTAGCGCCATCACAACAGCGTGTCTGTCTCTCCAAAATCTGGCATAAATCAGCAATCTTCCGAGTAGCACGGGGTCCCACTATCACATACAGTATTCCCCTTGTTTTGAACCAGAGGGAGGAACACATAAACCCATCACCATGGATGGGACACCTCTGTGCCAGCCATTAGCTGCATAGGCCCATTTCCTTTCCTGGGTATGTTTCCACCAGCACTTCCCTTTGGCACTTCTGTGCCAACTATCAGCTGCAGAAGGCCTAACCTGCCCAACCTTCTTTCTAAAGGAGCACTCCACCCACATCTTCTTCCATGTGTGCTTCCACAAGCACTTCTTCCTGACCCGTGGGCTCCCACTAATCTCTCTACTATCCCTTCAACCTTCTGGCCTTGGGGTCCTCCATTTGTTTTTATCTCCCCCAGACCTACTCTCCTGGGACTGTTGGGGACCCACTTCCATGACACCTGTCAGGGACTGACCTCTCTCACTACCTGACTCAACACTAACCAACATCATTTGTTTCTCAGGTTCACTAAACCCTTGGCAACCAAACCATCTGAGATTAACACCACATCCTTCTGTTTAACCTCAATAGCAACTTTCCACATTGAATTACTCAACTCAATAGTGTCAGTGCCATTAAACTGGTTTATTAGGACAGTGTCTGTGGAGGGACCACCTACAGGCAAGCAGTTATTCCCCATGGGACCTTCCCATAGTTTCACATCGCCCCCTGTTGTCAAACACTCCATCAGCGACTGTCCTACCAACGTACATTTTTGCCACATTTTTGCACACCAATATCTTTAACCATTTCTATGTCCATTGGTACCTCAACCAATGCCTCTGAGCTGTCCGACAGTGCTCTAGAGTGCCTCTCACACACCACATCAGAAGGAAGCAACCCAGCACACTGTGAGACAAAATTTAACATGTGTTTAAACATTTCCCCATTACCGTTACCCACACTGTTATTTCCTGTCAGAGTGTCTCCGGGTACCTCAAACTGCACCTCTTTGCGAGTGATGGACAGAATTTCCACTACTGCCGCGTCTGTTCCGGGCCCTTCCTTCACATGAGGTCTAGCGGGTGAGATAGTAAACGTGCCATGTACCAACCACTGCTCAGCCGCACCTCAGACCGCACGAGCAGGAATGCACCTCATCACACCAACATACGGAGAGACTTCCACCATGTCCATCATTTCCGATTCCTCTAGCAGTTCCCCTGAGCGCCTTCCGCACACAACTGCCACTGGAAGCACCCTTGTAGAGAACTGTGAGACCACTTTCCACAAAAGTACCCAACATTGCAGTAACCAATACCAATTTTTATCAACATTGCTTAACATCACCTGTACCACCTGCATCCACTGATTGGTACTACACAGTACCAGGCCGCCCATCTGCGGTGGATATATGCAAGTGTACAGTGAAAAGGTTTTCACCAATTCCAACAACATCTCAGTTATTTCTAAACATAGAAACTTAGGGACTCATTTGCTAAGATATGAGAAGCCGAGACACTTAAGGAAACCTCTGCCTCAGAGGTAACTGGCACAACTTGCGGCTTCCCATGAGCACGGCAAAGCGCATGTGTCATACTCATCCTCTCATTTTCAGAAACACAGAGCCTTTCCAAGTCCTTATCCATTACACTTCAACCTCTGCAGCAATGCTGGCAGCACTCATACGTCTATTTCCCAAAGACAACCTCTGTATATGACTCTGAGCATGTGCACTCAACTTCTTTGGTTGACCATGATGAGGCCTGTTCTGAGTGGAACCTGTCCTGTTAAACTGCTGTATGGTCTTGGCCACCATGCTGCAGCTCGGTTTCAGGGTCTGGTAATCTTCTTATAGCTTAGGCCATCTTTATGTAGAGCAACAATTCTTTTTTTCAGATCCTCAGAGAGTTCTTTGCCATGAGGTGCCATGTTGAACTTCCAGTGACCAGTATGAGAGAGTGAGAGCAATAACACCAAAATTAATACACCTGCTCCCCATTCACACCTGAGACCTTGTAGCACTAACGAGTCACATGACACGGGGAGGGAAAATGACTAATTGGGTGCAATTTGGACATTTTCACTTAGGGATGTACTCATTTTTGTTGCCAGAGGTTTAGACATTAATGGCTGTGTGTTGAGTTATTTTGAGGGGACAGCAAATTGACACTGTTATACAAGCTGTACACTCACTACTTTACATTGTAGCAAAGTATAATTTCTTCAGTGTTGTCCCATGAAAAGATAGAATAAAATATTTACAAAAATGTGAGGGGTGTATTCACTTTTGTGCGATACTGTACATTATTGCACTGACTTGAATAGGATATATTTTGTCAGTTCTGGTTATAACATTCTTGTTGTTTCACAAAGGTGCAGAAAGCATAAGTCATGGCCCCAAAATGGATCGCAGTGTCTGTTTTTCTGGTGCCCAGTTTTAGAATTACAGTAAAATAAATTGGTTTAATAATGATATAAATGCCACTTAATCCAAAACAGTCATCTATAATCCTTAGAGTCTCAGCCTCAAGTAGGTTAAGCTCCACTGTTCTATTGCTTGCAGGACGCAGATCAAAAAAGTGATAAAATGCAGCTTTTTAGTAAAATATTTTAAGTGAAAGTAACCCAAAATAAGGATATAAACTGAGTTTTGCTATACAAATCATATAAATCAGATTAGGTTTCAATAAAAGTTTTATGAAAATGAAAAATTAAATTGATTATAGTAATGAAAATATGGGCCTGAAGGAATCATGTTGAGTGCAGATGGATGAAATATTAACTAAATTACTGGTTAGATATACTCAAGATGGTAGAAAAGCAAAGCAAATGTTCTTCTAGAGCCTCTTCATGCAACAGCTGGCGAGTTGGGGAAAAAAAGTAATTCTAATATCCACTGATGTCAGTAAGTGATAGTTTGTCATTGCAGCTATTTTATAATAAAATCACTGCATGTCACTGTATATGTTTGAGGCTGAAAAATCTTGTTAAAAAATGCATTAAACTATTTTTATATATAATTTTTACCTAATTTCAAAACAAGGTTTACTGCATTGGTCCTATTAAATTTAAAACCTTGCAATAGATAGTTGAAACAACAATACAACAATACATACAGTGTGCAATTACAAAGGTTCCAGTGAGCTAGAAGTAGCTTTCCTGAAGCCCTGCAGTACAGTTGTATATGTAAAACAATCACTAAAATGTCATATATATCTTTAATATAATTTGAAAAAAACTGTCTTTTTATGAAGAATGAAGCAACTTGCTCAGGCACCCACTGTTGTAGGTTGACAACGCCCTGTAATTTTGCATATTGCATGTTCTTTTTCGATGGAGACTATAAGCGGCTATTTTAATGCTCCTTGTGCAAGCATGGTCCACTGCCATCAAGATCAGTAAGCCAATCCAGAAGAATTCTGTTTAGCTGATGCTGGAGTAAAATAAATTGCTGAAAGATGCCAGAATCACTGAAATGCAGCAAAGGATGAAAAGAGTAAAGAGTAAAAATGGTGGTTGTTTATGATACACAGTGTTTTAGCAAACTCAGTGTTACACAGTGTTATATCTACATTAATGTACTCTTCAGTCTGGAAGTACTAAGCACATATTACATCGGGCGTGTTGACTCTACCTTTAAACTAGCTGTTAGCAGGTTTTGTCAGACTTACATTAGTATACAAGGCCATAACTTTGTGTACTTGGGCCCCATAGCAAAATCATTAAGGGGTCCTCTGTCTTTCATTTTCCAAATCAAAGACAGTTAGGTAAACATAATATTAAGGGGTGCACTTATCAATGTTTTCACCCAGAATTCATATAACATTGAACAAGATTCATTTTTTTTTGCATAGGATTTAACAAGCAAATGGGAGAATCTGGGGTGAAAGCTCATTGAAGCTTGAGTGAAAGTGACAAATAGACCCCTGGATCTGATTGCTAAATGTCATTGTTACCTGTGTAATTACTATGTAGCCAGAGAGCTGTGGGCTCCATTGCATAATAGTGTCTGCTATTTAGTTACACATTTAGTAATGTGGGCTCTTGAGAGTCAGGTTTCTATTACCATTAAAGTAAAAGGATATAAAGAAAGGAAACAAGGAAAAAGGGAAATAAGGAAGAGATAAGGAAATAAACCCATATTTTAAATATTGCCTCCCCACTGCACTTATACTTGCTGTATACAGTTTTGTAAGAAATTTTAAAGGAAAAATCTTTTTTAATCTTCTTCCAGTTGGCCACATGACCACAATGCTGCAGTGAATGTGTCTGTCTGTACAGGCCTGACAACACTGCTGAATCCCTAGATCACTGGAGTTCATTGCTCTAAGGCATTGCCAGTCCTGAGTTCAGGTTCACACTACTCCAACATAAAAGTCACACGACTTCGGATTCGATTTTGGCCTCCAACTTCAGTTCAACTTTGATCTGACTTAAAGCGGAGTTCCGCCTGGGAAAAAAATATACTGTAGCTGCTGACTTTTAATATATGGACACTTACCTGTTCAGGGAGCCCATGATATCAGCATCCTAGCCGATCTTCGGATCAGCTGTCGGGTGCTGCCGCCTCCATCGCCACTAAGGGAAACTGGCAGTGAAGCCTTTCGGCTTCACAGACAGCTCCCTATTACACATGCGTGAAGCACACTGTGCTTTCTAATTGGCCCGGCGGTGGAGGAAGGAGGAGGGGGCGAACTTCCGAGAGACGGCGACACGGCCCCATCTTAGGTAGTGGGAAGGGGACCTGGCAAAACCAGGTCCCCGTTCCCCCTTCACCCTGAAAGGTGCCAAATGTGGCACTGGAGGGGGGAGGAAGCAAATAAGCGGAAGTTCCACTTTTGGGTGCAACTCCACTTAATGTTTTTTTTTTGCACTCTATGGCATTGAAGTCGTATAAAAGTCGGACCAAAGTAGTGCAGGAACCTTTTCTAAAGTTGGAGCGGCTTGTGTCAGATCAGTTGAGATGGCTCTCATGGGGAAACATTTAATTTGACATGTCATGCGACTTGTGCTCTCACAAGTTGGATCCCATGTCACACCACTGTGAACAGGGCCTGAAAGAGCTAATGCTCACCAGCCGCATCAACAGACACACCTGCCAGGACTTTGCAATCACAGGACTGCTCATAAAATGATTTAAAGAATGGTATTTCCACTGGGATTTCCTACAAACTGAATACAGCAGGTATGAGAGCAAGGGGGAGAAGCAATTTTTGAAAATGCTCCTTTTTTTCAACCTTTCTTTCTATGTTAAATGGATTGTAAACCCTCACTTTTTTAAAAAAAATAAAAATAACAAACGTGCCCATACTTACCTGCTCTGTGCAACCGTTTTGCACAGAGCAGCCCTGATCCTCTTCTTCTGGGGTGCCCCGCCAGTGCTCCAAGCCCCTCTTCTTCAATGGGTGCCCCCAATGAAAAGCCGCTATCAGATCGACAGGCCCAATGTGTTTCACTATGGATATCCTAGGACATTATGGTTCCAAAAACACCTGCAAATTCAGCTCTGTGTTCAACACCAGGGGAACCAAAGCCCAAATTTTTCTTTTTGTAACAAAATCTGGTATAATCTCCCCTCCTTGTTGGTAATTTTAGCACAAAAATCCCCTTCACTTGCATACCCTCCAATTCACCCCTATGGAATTGGGCAAAATGCCAGACAAGAGGCTTTACCGGATCCTTAGCGTTTATTTCCCACATATGCTCCCCAATATGGATCGTAACCACTTGACCACTGGGCACTTAAACCCTCCAGACCAATTTTCAGCTTTCAGTGCTCTCACATTTTGAATGACAATTACTTAGTCATGCAACACTGTACCCATATGAAATGTGTGTCCTTTTTTTCCACACAAATAGAGCTTTCTTTTGGTGGTATTTAATCACCACTGGGTTTTTTTTATTTTTTGCGCTATAATTAAAAAAAAACGAAAATTTTGTAAAAAAAAAAAGAATTTTCCTTAGTTTCTGTTATAAAATTTTGCAAATTAGTAATTTTTCTTCAGAAATTTTGGCCAAAATTTATATTGCTACATATCTTTGGTAAAAAAAAACAAAACAAAATAGTGTATATTATTTGGTCTTTGTGAAGGTTATAGAGTCTACAAGCTATGGTGCCAATCACTGAATATTGATCACACCTGATGTACTGACGGCCTATCTCATTTCTTGAGATGCTAACAAGCCAGGTAAGTACAAATACCCCCCAAATTACATCTTTTTGGAAAGTAGACATTCCAAGATATTTAGTAAGAGGCATGGTGAATTTTTTGAAGTTGTAATTTTTTCCCACAATTCTTTGCAAAATGAAGATTTTTTTTTCCTTTTTTTTCACAAAATTGTCATATGTTAACAGGTTATTTCTCACACCCAGCATATGCATACCACAAATCCCCCCAAAACACATTCTACTACTCCTCCTGAGTATGGCGATACCACATGTGTGAGACTTTTACACAGCCAGGCCACATGCAGAGGCCCAACATGCAGGGAGCACCACCAAGTGTTCTAGAAGCATGAGTGACACATATAATTTCTTGACTACCTCTTGCACTTTTGAAGGTCCTGGAGCACCAGGACAAAGGAAACGCCCAAAAAATGACCCCATTTTGGAAAGCAAACACCCCAATGTATATTCTAGGAGGCATAATGAGTCTTTTGAACATGTCATTTTTTCCACAAGTTTTTGGAAAATGTGGAAAGAAAATGAAAACACATTTTTTTCACACAAAGTTGTCCATTTATACAATATTTCTAACATACAGCATGTACATAGCAAAAATTACACCCCAAAATATATTCTGCTACTCCTACCAAGTATGGCAATACCACATGTGTGACACTTTTTTACAGCCTGGCCACATGCAGAGGCCCAATATGTAGGGAGCACCTTCAGGTGTTCTAGGGGCACTGTGGTGGCATGGATAGGCACTGTAGTGGCACGGATAGGCAGTGTAGTGGCACGGATGGGCAGTGTAGTGGCATGGATGGGCACTGTAGTGGCATGGATGGGCAGTGTAGTGGCACAGATGGGCACTGTAGTTGCATGGATGGGCAGTGTAGTGGCACGGATGGGCACTGTAGTGGCATGGATGTTGAATAATAAAGTGCAGCGCTGAGATAATGTTCTTAATGAAAGCACCCAGTGTGAAGTAGTGCAATGATCTTCAAACAGTGCTGTAGTGCCACTCCACCTCCACCGTACCGAGGACATTATTCTCGGATGGACAACTCCACTCTCCGATCACAAATGCCACCTCCACCTCACCGTGATGTCGTGACAAACTTCTAGTAACGTGATGAAGTGTGACCCACGAAAGTAATTCTTGTAATAGAGTCGCGACGTGAAATAATAAGTTGTAGGTACGGTGATGTCACGGGTAGGCACGGTGATGTGACGGGTAGGTACGTTGATGTCACGGGTAGACACGGTGATGTGACGGGTAGGTACGGTGATGTCACGGGTA
Source organism: Glandirana rugosa (assembly GCA_018402905.1). Taxonomy (NCBI): domain Eukaryota; kingdom Metazoa; phylum Chordata; class Amphibia; order Anura; family Ranidae; genus Glandirana; species Glandirana rugosa. The sequence continues at coordinate 55,831 of BLSH010304960.1, read as the reverse complement.
GGTACGGTGATGTGACGGGTAGGCACGGTGATGTGACGGATAGGCACGGTGATGTCACGGATAGGTACGGTGGTGTCACGGG
>BLSH010304902.1:45099-58438 GCA_018402905.1 Glandirana rugosa | reverse complement strand
CTCTGGGTAGTGTAGGGAGAGGATGCTGCCGGTGCTGTGAGGGACAGATTGCAGATAGATAGATAGGTAGAGATTACTACTACTACTGCTTTTAGGGACAGATTGCAGATCTCATCCTGCATTACAGAAAGATCTGACTGGACTAGGTAGAGTCTACTGCTTAGAGGGACAGATTATTGTTCTAAAATCATCTCCTAGTTCTATAGGGTCAGGTTCCTGCTGTTGCTGTAAGGGACAGATTATTGTTCTAAAATCATCTCCTAGTTCTATAGGGAGAGGTTCCTGCTGTTGCTGTAAGGGACAGATTATTGTTCTAAAATCATCTCCTAGTTCTATAGGGTCAAGTTCCTGCTGTTGCTGTAAGGGACAGATTATTGTTCAAAAATAATTGCCTACTCCTATAGGGAGAGGTTCCTGCTGTTGCTGTAAGGGACAGATTATTGTTCTAAAATCATTTTGCAGCCCTCTAGCACTTTCCAGGACTCTTTTACAGTCATTTTTGTGCCGAAAAGTTCGGGTCCCCATTGAATTCAATGGGGTTCGGGGTAAAGTTCGGGTCAAGTTCGGTACCGAACCCGGACTTTTTTCCAAAGTTCGGCCGAACCCACCGAACCCAAACATCCACGGGTTCGCTCAACTCTATTGCTGAGTAAGATATAGTGAAGTCCGGCCTTGTAACAAACAGTAGACTTCAGCTGAAGTGGAAGTAGTCAGAGCCACAAGAGCAAAATCCCTTTAAGTAGGAGATTATCTGGACACCAGCCAGTGTCCCCTTTAACCACTTCCGGATCTCCCGCCGTCATTATACGGCGGTACTTTGCCGTTGAATACCGTTGCTATGGTAGCAGATAGCTACCACAATCCCGGTATTTTGTTGAACGGCGGGCGGTCCTCTTTGTGATAAAAGTGGTCTCTGCAACAGATTCGCCGCAAGATCACTTTTATCAGGGGCGGGAGAGAGGCCACCCCTCCCGCCACACTACGGTCATCTCCGCCGCTTACCAGACCCGCCGGTAGCAGCGGAGACGATCCGATCCTGTCGCCGCAATGCCTGGATGCCGACTGAGGGGAAGATGCCGCCCACTCGGCTCCATTGCATTGCAGGGCGGAAGCGACGTCAAACGTCACTTCCGCCCAACGCTCTTAAAGGAGACTTTTTTTATTGCATTTAAGTGTAAATATGAGATCTGAGGTATTTTTGACCCCGGATCTCATATTTAAGTGGTCCTGTCATGCTTTTTTATATTACAAGGAATGTTTACATTTCTTGTAATATAAAAAAAAGTGACCAAAAGGGGGTCCAACCCCAGATATTACCTAATAATGTGGCCGGTGAGTGTAGAAGTTTGGGGGGGGGGGGGTTTAGCTAATCTTCAGGTCCAAAATGTGTATTTTAACCTTTGTACAAAAATAACGCGAAAGCAGCTCTAGTAGTGAAAAGGTGAGCGAGATGGGATCACCCTGCTGTGGTCACACCCTAAACATTAGAGCGCCCCCTAGCTGCAGCCTGGTAATAATATTGCTAGGAGGTCTATTCATTTATCTGCTCCATACTTCCCATCTCTATATAAACGTCTCCTGACATTTTAGGGATCTTATTTATAAAAAATAAATAAATAAATAAAGGACAGAGCCCAGTGAAAATGCATGAATATTTATTTTTTTTGAATTGGGGTAAAAAAAAAAAAGTCCAAAAAAGTGTAGGATCTCCGAGTTATTTGTATGAAACCACACCTGACGAAGGATAAGGATAAGGATAATGTGAGGAGCGTTCTCCCATCTGTTATAGAGTCTGCCAGTATTGTAATTCCCCCAGTGATTTCCTATGATCGTCAGCTCCACCTAGTGGCCATAATGCAGCAGAAATACTACAATACCCATTTTTGCCATTAGAGGGCGCAGGAATTCACTGTTCACCTTCGTTGAACACATTTTCTTGCCCGGTCTCACATCAGCACACCCGGGTTAACCCCTCCCTCCAGTCTCTCAGCATCACGTCTCCTAGCTAATAAAAGTGAGCTCCCCCCTCCCGTTCTTTTTTTGGTCAGACTCCAGGCCACCATGCTCGAGGATTGACTACACCTCCCTACCGCACCTACTCTCCCAGGTTCAAGCCTCTCCTGGGTTGGAAGGTCGAGAATGTCAGAGGTAAACCCTCTTAAAAACTGTATATGGGGAATGCCCGCGCCACAGTCTAATAGATTGTTCTCTAGCAGCTGCTGTTGGGATTTTTTAACCGAAGTAAAAAAGTTTTAATATATATATATCTCAAAGGACAGCGCTTGGTTAGATATATAGTGCTCCTGCTAGCTGGTATAGAGTTTAGGTTTACCAGCCTATAAATATATAAAGTGCACAATTTGTGAAAAGTGACATGTGCAATATGTACAAATCCTGTAAACAATAACTATGGTTCATATATGCAGATATTCCATAATATATAATACAAAAATGTGATCCAACCTAAAAATGTATATAAAATGCACAATTTGTGAAAAGTGACATGTGCAATATGTGCAGATACTGTAAACAATAACTATAGTTCATATATTCAGATATACCATAATAATTGATGCAAATATGATCAAGAAATTGTCCATATGTGCTCTGAATGGGTTAGCATATAACGTCCTTAGATGAATACATTTATATGGTAAATTACAATTTTAGTCCAATATCCAAAAGTGCTCTGAGTGATAAAGTGCCGGTTTATAACATTTCCAGAGTGTCTTTAAAGTGCTCGTGCTCCCCCTGTGAGTAAAGCAGGTTCCGTACTTACCAGACCCTATTGACTCCCAAAACCATACGGCTTAGGAAAGTCAATATGCGCTTGCGGTCTTACACCCGACCGTGGGTATGACGTCCGTCCGGCTATTCGGCTGTTGTCTCTGTTGTCTTTAGTGTTCCGCCACTCTCATTCCCAGGTGTATAATGTGGAGAAAAAGAAAAGCTCTCATCGCGCGCCTCTTTCTTTAATAGGTTTATTTGGCCATATAACAAATGCGAAGCAAATGTACAGACTCCTGTGGTCGCCGCGACTCTGCAGATTGCGTACTAACGGAGCATGGCCCAGCGTACCCTGCGTTCCAGGTGACGCGTTTCGTCACTTCCGCAAAGTCTTCAGAGTTCAACTGAAACGCGTCAGATGGAATGCAGGGTACGCTGGGCCACGCTCCATTGGTACGCAATCTGCAGAGTCGCTGCGACCACAGGAGTCTGTACATTTGCTTTGCATTTGTTATATGGCCAAATAAACCTATTAAAGAAAGAGGCGCGCGATGAGAGCTTTTCTTTTTCTCCACATTATACACCTGGGAATGAGAGTGGCGGAACACTAAAGACAACAGAGACAACAGCCGAATAGACGGACGGACGTCATACCCACGGTCGGGTGTAAGACCGCAAGCGCATATTGACTTTCCTAAGCCGTATGGTTTTGGGAGTCAATAGGGTCTGGTAAGTACGGAACCTGCTTTACTCACAGGAGGGAGCACGAGCACTTTAAAGACACTCTGGAAATGTTATAAACCGGCACTTTATCACTCAGAGCACTTTTGGATATTGGACTAAAATTGTAATTTACCATATAAATGTATTCATCTAAGGACGTTATATGCTAACCCATTCAGAGCACATATGGACAATTTCTTGATCATATTTGCATCAATTATTATGGTATATCTGAATATATGAACTATAGTTATTGTTTACAGTATCTGCACATATTGCGCATGTCACTTTTCACAAATTGTGCATTTTATATACATTTTTAGGTTGGATCACATTTTTGTATTATATATTATGGAATATCTGCATATATGAACCATAGTTATTGTTTACAGGATTTGTACATATTGCACATGTCACTTTTCACAAATTGTGCACTTTATATATTTATAGACTGGTAAACCTAAACTCTATACCAGCTAGCAGGAGCACTATATATCTAACCAAGCGCTGTCCTTTGAGATATATACCTCTTAAAAACTGGACACTCCAGGTGCTGGGGCCGTGGGCAGAGAAATCCTTAACCCCTTCAATACCGGGCACTTTCCCCACTTCCTGCCCAGACCCATTTTCAGCGCTGTCACATCTTGAATGAGAATTGAGCGGTCATGCAGCTGCATTCCACAAATGTCTTTTTTTTAGTGCAACAGGTGCATCCGAGCTGCCACCGCCTGTGCAATGTCTGGTGAGCCTCATGAACACAGCACTCAGCCTATGAAGTCTCTGTAAACTTCCATGTAGTCCATACAAAAAAAGAGAAAGGCTGGTGCCATGGAAGTCGGCTAAAACATCCTTTTATTATGTGAACAGCAGTCAAAAAAGCCAACGTGTTTCGGCCACCAGGCCTTAATCAGGGCTTCTGCCTCTTCTACCTTTCCGACGATCTTCATGCTCTTGGGGGCTGTGGTGAGCTCATAGCTGAAGTGACAGACAGAATTAGAAAAGAAAATGTGAGGTAGTGCTGAAGATGCTATCCAAGATTGGCTGGATGATCAACAGGCAGAAAAGCCATCTGATGCATCCCAGGAGATGGAATACCTAGGTCTTATATTCAACACAAAGAGGGGGCAGATACTGTATCACTACCATATCGCAAGATAGCAGCCTGTGTCAACAGCGTGATGGAGTCCCCATCGCTGTTGGCGAGACACTGTATGACGCTTCTGGGAATGTTTACAGCAGCAACTCCAACTGTTCCCTGGGCAAGATTCCATACAAGGACATTTCAAACATCCTTTCTAGACCAGTGGGATGGCTTATCATTGGACCAGAGGATCTGCTTACCAAGACGGATACGCCAGGGCCTGGTGTGTTGGGTAGCGCCGGAGACTCTGTCGCGGGGTATGCCTCTCATCCTGGGAGGCTGGATCCAGATAACCTCGGATGCCAGTCTCCTGGGCTGGGGTGCTCACTGCCTCAGCAGGTAGATGGAACAGGACAGAGAGCAGACACTGCAGCCTTTTGGAGCTACAGGCAGCATACCTAGCCCTACTGGCATTCAAGGATCTGTTCCAGGGAGCTCGGGTCAAACTTATGCTGGACAACCAGATGGCAGTAGCGTATATAGTCAAACAAGGAGGAACCAAAAGCCTACCGTTGCTGCAGTTGGCAACCAAGATATTCGTATGGGCGCATGTGGAGGCTTTGACGACACCCTGCACCCCAGGCAGCCAGAATCACATAGCAGACCAGCTGAGCCGGGATTTTCCCAGCAGGAACGAGTGGTCACTCAACAAGAACTACCTGAGACCAATCTTTGGCAGATGGGGAACACCCTCAGTAGATTGGATGGTGACCCCATGGAATACGCAGGTGCCACGGTTTGTGTCAAGATTCCGGCACAACGAGGCACTGGATCAAGACGCCTTCTCAATTTCTTAGAGATTTCCTCTAGTCTACCTCTTCCCGCCATTGCCCCTAATTTTGAAAGCCCTGATAAACATTGCGAAGGAAAACGTCCATGCAATCATAATCCAATCCTTCTGGCCATGAAGGCCATGGTTCCCATTGCTCCTGCAGATGGCGTCAATCCCCCCCCCAAGTATAGCTGCCGCTGAAGAGGGACCAACTACAACAGGCCCATTGGAATCATCCCAACCCAGGCAGATTATAACTGACAGCATGGCTTTTGAATCAACCAGGCTACAGTCTCAAGGCATTTCAGAAGAGGTGATTTCTACGCTATTGAAGGCAAGATAGGCCATGACCAATGGCACACACACCAGGATTTGGAAAAGATTTGTAGAGTTTGCCTTACAGAGGAAATTCTCCCCATTGACCGCAAATATCGCACAGGTGCTAAGAGTTTTTACAGTCAGCTCTAAGGCTGGGTTCACACTGTAGCGAGGCGGAGCGGCGCCTGAGGCGATCTCAAAGCGGCTTGCTAGGAGACTTCTATCATAGAAGTCAATGCAAGCCGCCTGAGATCGCCCTAAAAATAGTGCAGGGACCATTTTTCTAATGCGGAGCGAAGCGATTCGCTCCTATTAGAACGGTCCCATTTGCACAGCATTGAGGCGAATTGTCAGGCGACTCAAGTCGCCTGACAATTCGCCTAGATGTGAACGGGCCGCGGAGTCGCGCCGCTCCGCACCGCTGCAGTGTGAACCGGCCCTAAGGGATTTACACTTTGCTTCAAAACAGGGCGTCAAACACGCTTTGTTAAAGCTTTCTGAATGCCAGTCAAAGCTCCTTTCTCTAAATAAAATGGTTTGCTTACAGTCCTGTTTACACCTTGCTTTTGCTTGGTGCTTCGATGAGGCTTTTGTGGAGCCTCAATGAGGCTTTGGTGGAGCTTCAAAGAGGATTTGGTGGGGCTTCAATGAGGCTTTGGTGGGGCTTCAATGAGGCTTTGGTGGGGCTTCAATGAGGCTTTGGTGGAGCTGCGATGAGGCCTTGGTGAGGCTTCGATGAGGCTTCAAGCAAGCTTTTCCATAGACTTTTATGGAGGCTTTGAAAACGCGTTGAAGCACAACTAAAGCGACTTGGGGCATAATTTTTGAAGCAAAGCAAAGTAAAAGCAAGGTGTAAACAGGACTGTAAGCCAACCATTTTATTTAGTGACAGAAGCTTTGACTAGCACTCTCAAATCGTGTCCGAAGCCTTGTTCTGAAGCAAGTGTAAACTGGCCCTTAGGGCTAGTTTACACTTGCTTTGGCTTCAATACACATTAAGGCCCCTACTGCTTCAACAAGCTTTTATGATGTGTTTTTGAGGCTTCGGTGGTAATTCAATGAGGCTTCGGTGGTGCTTCGATGAGGCTTCGTTGGTGCTTCAATGAGGCTTCGATGGTGCTTCAATGAGGGTTTGGTGGTGCTTTAATGAGGCTTCGGTGGTGCTTCAATGAGACTTTGGTGGCGCTTCAATGAGGCATTGGTGGTGCTTTAATGAGGCTTCGGTGGTGCTTCAATGAGACTTTGGTGGCGCTTCAATGAGGCATTGGTGGTGCTTTAATGAGGCTTCGGTGGTGCTTCAATGAGGGTTTGGTGGTGCTTTAATGAGGCTTCGGTGGTGCTTCAATGAGACTTTGGTGGCGCTTCAATGAGGCTTTGGTGGTGCTTTAATGAGGCTTCGGTGGTGCTTCAATGAGACTTTGGTGGTGCTTTAATGAGGCTTCGGTGGTGCCTCAGTGAAGCTTCGGTGGGACTTCAGTGATGCTATTTTGAAGCTTTGCCGATGCCCTGTGTGTTTGTTGATATCTCACACCTGCAATTTCTCCAAAACAAAAGGGAAGCTAAAGCTGAATTACAGCCTCTGAAAAGCCACGTGAGCTTCAAACAAGCTTTGTCATAGACTTCTATGGAGGCGTTGGAGCTAAAGCTACATGGGGTATCATTTTTGATGCAAAGCTGAAGCGAAGCAAAGCCAACACAAAGTGTAAACAGGACTGTAAGCCCACCATTTTATTTAGTGACAGGGGCTTTGGTTGGCGTTAACAGAGCTTTAACAAAGCTTGTCTGATGCCCTGTTTTGAAGCAAAGTGTAAACGAGCCCTTAATGTGTGTTGAAACTAAAGCAAGTGTAAATGAGTCCTAAGGATGGGCCTAGCGTATAACACGATAAAGGTGCAGGTGGCAGCCTTATCTTGATTCACAGGCCGCAAGTGGGCAGCGGAGCCGCTAATAAGACAATTTATTAGAGCGTCCATAAGAATAAGACCACCAAGGAGGACCCTGCTCCCAACCTGGGACTTAGGCACGGTGCCAAGAGCTCTGCTCCAACCCCCATTCGTGCCTGCTGAAACATGCCCACTGTGGTTCCTGACAGTCAAGCTGATTTTTCTCACAGCCATAACGTCAGCAAGGAGAGTATTAGAGCTGGCAGCTTTATCTTGCAAAGGGCCTTCTTGCGTCATCCTTTCAAAGTAATTCTAAGGCCTTCACCGGCCAGCCATAACCCTCAAGGTGGTCTAAATTCCATGTGAATTGGGAGTCGGTCCTACCTAGCTTCACACAACCTCCGGGACAAGCAGAGGAATTAGATTTCAGACCTCTGGATATGGTCCTCCAGCGCCAGCAGATATGCAAGACGGATAGTTTATTAGTTCTACCATCAGGGCCTAAGAGAGGAGAAGCGGCATCAGCTAGAAGCTTAGCTACCTGGATCACCAAGGTGATAAGCCTTACGTATGAGAAACAGGGGCTGACGCCTCCACAAGCTGTTCAAGCTCATCCGACAAGAGGGGTGAAAGCCTCATGGGCAGCTTCTGCTAAAGTGCCAGGAGAGGACATGTGCAGGACGGCTAGTTAGAGCTCCTGCGGGACCTTCGCTAAACATTACAGTCTGGATGGAACCTCATCGAAATTCGGAAGCGGTGTCAGCACCCTTCCAAGCGAAATAAAATATTCACTAAGCGGCAGTAGCAGTTGTTTTTAGTTTGTTATCCCACCCTATCTTAGCTAAATCAGATCCCAGGTGTGCCAATGTGAGACCGGCCAAGAAAATGGAAAATTGTTACCAATACTTACCGTAATTTTCCTTTCCTGGCCTCACATCAGCACAATCTTTTCCCCTTCCCTACAAGCCTATCGTAGCTAGTTAGAGAACAAGGAGGGCGGGAGGGGCTCACTTTTACTAGCTAGGAGACGTGGTCCTGAGAGACTGGAGGGAGGGGTTAACCCGGGTGTGCTGACGTGAGGCCAGTAAAGGAAAATTACAGTAAGTATTGGTAACAATTTTCCATTTTTTAACTAACAAACCTGTAAGTGTTTGTGAAATCTTCCACCACAAAATGCACTCAGCCAATGAGAGGTCATTTTAAGTGGTAGGCTTAACGTGTTTCGTCCTGGAAGACGACTTGAGAAAACAGACCTCCTGCAAGAGTTTACACCACAAAATGTACTCAGCCAATGAGAGGTAATGACTCCATTTTTATTTTGAAAGGCCTAGAGGACTGCCTTTTAAGTGATGGGGTTAACGTGTTTCGTCCTGGAAGACGACTTGAGAAAACAGACCTCCTGCAAGAGTTTACACCACAAAATGTACTCAGCCAATGAGAGGTAATGACTCCATTTTTATTCTGAAAGGCCTAGAGGACTGCCTTTTAAGTGATGGGGTAAACGCGTTTCGCACCTATTCCAAAACCGCACATTGGTGAAAATATCACAAAGAAGAGTTTAGAAGAATTCTGTTGTGCACTGGTTGTGGGATCTCTCTGCATGAACCGTTGTTGCTATAAGGACTTTATTGCACTGTATTTGTGAATATTGCATTTTATATTGGGTCTGCGCCTGACTTTCACTATTAGCTCATAAAATGCACTCAGCCAATGACTCAATTTTTATTTAAACAAAGAATGTCCTTTTTTTGTCCACTGTATTCATAATTGTGTGATCTCTGAGTTATTTGTATGAAACCACGCCTGACGGAGGATAAGGGGTCTGCTTATAAATCATTCCTTGGATGAATGTGAGGAGCGTTCTCCCATCTGTTACAGATTCTGGTGGTATTTTAATTCCCCCAGTGATTTCCTATGATCGTCAGCTCCATCTAGTGGTCATAATGCAGAAAAAATACTACAATACCGCATTTTACCATTAGAGGGCGCTGATGATCATAAGAATTCACTGTTCATCTTCGTTGAACACATTTTTTTAACAAACAGACCTGGAAGTGTTTGTGAAATCTTCCACCACAAAATGTACTCAGCCAATGAGAGTAATGACTTAATTTTTAATTTTAACAGGCCTAGAGGACCGCCTTTAAAGTGGTGGGGTTAACGCGTTTCGTCCTAGAAGACGACTTGAGAACACAGACCTCTTGCAAGAGTTTACACCACAAAATGTACTCAGCCAATGATAGGTAAGGACTCCATTTTTATTTTTCTCCTGCTATCAATGGCCAACACGGTACAACACTTCATCCATGTCTTTGGTGATCTCTGATCTCCTTATGAACTGTTTCTTCCATGATGAAGATCAGCCATGGAGTATATCTGAGGTGTATATCAGGGTGTGCTTCTTCCCCACATGTCCAGCAATATTCATATACAAGACATTTCCCGCACTCACTAATACACCTCTAGGGTTGTGTGGGACCCCTGACGTACAGGAAGACAGGACATCAGTGAGGAACATTTCCCTCAGTCAGACCAGGAAAGTTCATTCTCCTCCGTGTCCAACCTCAGATGACTGTAAACAGAGGACTTTTGTGGGTTACACTTCCTCCAATCAGAAAAGGAGAGTGGATCTACCTCCGTGTGTGATCTCTGATGTCTCCTAAGACTGGACTCAGTTGTAAAACATTTATTACATTTAGGACAGGAATACGGCTTCTCCCTCTTGTGCGATCTCTGATGGTAGGAAAGAGTTGACTTCTGTGAAAAGCTTTTCCCGCAATCAGGACAGGAATACGGCTTCTCCCCCGTGTGCGATCTCTGATGAAAGGAAAGAGTGGACTTTTGTGAAAAGCTTTTCCCGCACTCAGGACATGAATAGGGCTTTTCCCCTGTGTGATACCTCAGATGGTTGGAAAGAGAGGTCTTCAGAGAAAAAGATTTTCCACACTCAGAACAGGAATACGGCTTTTCCCCCGTGTGAGACCTCTGATGAAAAATAAACTGTGATTTACCTGAAAACCTTTTCCCGCATTCAGCACAGGAATACGGCTTCTCCCCTGTGTGCACTCTCTGATGCAAGGTAAGATTGGACTTCTGTGAAAAACGTTTCCCGCACACAGAACAAGAATATGGCTTCTCACCTGTGTGAGTTCTTTTATGTGCATCAAGAGTGGTTTTCGAACTAAAACGTTTACTGCACTCAGGACAGGAATACGGCTTCTCCCCCGTGTGCAATCTCTGATGTATCTGAAGATATGACTTCACTGCAAAGCATTTCCCGCACTCAGGACAGGAATATGGTCTCACCCCTGTGTGAGACCTCTGATGAAAAATAAAATGGGATTTCTTTGCAAACTTTTTCCCACACTCAGCACAGGAATACAGCTTCTCCCCCGAGTGCAGTCTCTGATGCAAGGCAAGATTGGACTTCTGTAAAAAGCTTTTCCCACACTCAGGACATGAATAGGGCTTTTCCCCCGTGTGATACCTCAGATGGTTGGAAAGAGAGCTCTTCCAAGAAAAACATTTTCCGCACTCAGGGCAGGAATATGGCTTTTCTCCCGTATGAGTCCTCTGATGGAAAACAAACTGTGATTTCTTTGGAAACCTTTTCCCACACTCAGCACAGGAATACGGTTTCTCCCCTGTGTGCACTCTCTGGTGCAAGGCAAGATAGGACTTCTGTGAAAAACTTTTCCCGCACTCAGGACAAGAATACGGCTTTTCACCTGTGTGAGTTCTTTTATGTCCATCAAGAGTGGTTTTCGAACTAAAACCTTTCCCGCACTCAGGACAGGAATATGGCTTCTCACCTGTGTGAGACCTTTTATGAACTTTAAGTCTGGATTGTGTGCGGAAACACTTCCCACACTCAGGACAGGAAAACTGCTTATCTGTTGGAAGGACGGCACCGTCCCTCACAGTCTGAGGTCCCTCAGGATAAAAGGAATACGATGGTCCAGCACCGTCCCTCACAGTCTGAGGATCCTCAGGATAAGAGGAATACGATGGTCCGGCACCGTCCCTCACAGTCTGAGGTTCCTCAGGATAAGAGGAATACGATGGTCCGGCACCGTCCATCACAGTCTGAGGTTCCTCAGGATAAGAGGAATACGATGGTCCGGCACCGTCCCTCACAGTCTGGGGTTCCTCGGGATAAGAGGAATACGATGGTCCGGCACCGTCCCTCACAGTCTGAGGTTCCTCAGGATAAGAGGAATACGATGGTCCGGCACCGTCCCTCACAGTCTGAGGTTCCTCAGGATAAGAGGAATACGATGGTCTGGCACCGTCCCTCACAGTCTGAGGTTCCTCAGGATAAGAGGAATACGATGGTCCATCTACACTGTGTGGTGCCGGATGGACATTGGAGGTCGGCGGGTTTTCTCCTGGACTATACTGTGTGATGTCCTCATCTTCTACTTTACAGTCTGGAGACAAAGTGAGACGATCCTCTGAGGTTTTCCTCATCTCCCGTCCATCTACTAAAATAGAAATACAAAGATTATTACTAGACATCAGCTGATTGGTTCCCCTAAACCAGGACTCCACCCACACCAGGCAGCTTTGTCTCTGAGGATCTTACAATTCCCCCCTCAAGGTAACGAGTAAATGGCTCCTCTGATCTCCTACCAGTTCATTTCTTTATTCATGGACCTTAGTCAGAGAGTGAGGAAACAACGAGAACTGTCTTTTATAGGAGTGATGGTGATGAGGGGATTATAGGACGAGTGTCCCCACCCCCTCTATCACTCATTGCCATCTTCCCAACACAAGAAGTCCTGCACTTCCTTATTTAGTCCATGATTTAGTCATGAATAACAGCGGGGCTGAGCCCCACCAGAGGTCAGAGAGTGAGGATGGGGGGAGAACAACCAAGATGAAGACTGGACTGATCCTGAAGACCTCCATCATTGGGTTACTGACTCCTCCCTCATTATCATTTTCTGTTTAAGGTTCCAAAGTTGGAGGAAGTTATCCCATTGTTATCACCATGTAAAAGTCTGTGCTCCAATCAAATCATCCGATATAAAATGTCCAGATGGTAGGAAATGGGGATAAGAAAAGAGAATACATATTATGTGTATATATAGCAGTGCCGAGGTCAGACATTTTTAATGTACAACAGTTGGGACTATAAAGTATCAGAGTTGTGTAATGTAGAACATAGAGAAACCCCGGGAGAATTGTTCTGTCAGAGATCCTGCTAGACTGGGCATGGGGCAGAAGGTCCTTCCCCCTGGTGCCTAAGTCGAGAAAAACCTATGGTGAAAATCAACATTTTGCTGCCAGCTCCCAGAATCTCCAAAAATCCAGTCTAGATCCATAAATTGTGTCTGCAGCACAGAGAAGGAAGATTATCGGAGAGAAATACAGGAATACAGGACGGGGAACACAGCTCAGGAAAGTGACCAGGGGATTACCTATTAGAAGGAAGAGACACGACGTCTGTGTTAAATACCTAGATCTGACCTAAAAACCTCTAAGACCCTCGACCGTCGTTTTACAACTAAAAGTGGTATCCAAAAAGAGCTGAATCCGTGGTCCCCCTTCCTGGAAGACGGGGTACGGGTCAGATCGTCCTAGAGACTGTCTTGTTAAGAGGGCCCCAAAGAGATACAAGATGTAATGTGTTGAGACTATGAAATATCAGGGTTGACAACATGTAATTTTTACAGACTGGAGCCGTGACGATATATATGTGTATTATACATAAGAGAAAAGAATAGGGGTAAAGGATGGTAGACCTGTAAAATATAGCCTACTAAACTAACC
>BLSH010304902.1:18271-31907 GCA_018402905.1 Glandirana rugosa | reverse complement strand
ATCTGCTGGAGATAAAAGACCTCACAGTGACTATGGAGGAAGAGGACGGAACATGACGGGGGGGGGGGGGGTTACTGGGTGTAAATAGAAAATAAAATCTTATTACCTCCTCTGCTGCCTCTTCCAGCAATGTCTCCTCTCTACTTCCTCCCACCTCACCTCTCACCCGGAACTTCCTGTCTGTAGCTGACATCACTTCCTGTCTGCACCTGACATCACTTCCTGTCTTCCATAGAGACTTCCTGTCTGGGTAGAAGTGAGATCACCACCTTGTGGAGCTCAGAGGAACTGCAGCCCCAAGAAACATCTCGTAGTGTGAACAGGACCTTGTGCTCTGTGTGTATGTACTGTACAGTACGCGGTTAACGAGCGTTTCGCAATATGAGCATTATGAGCAATATGAGTGATGTCTCGCATAACGAGTAAAAATTTGCCTCTTTGCATGCAATACCGCATGTGGCCAGGTTTTGGGGGGCGCTGGTGAGCCTCTGAGGCGGCCGTAAATTCTCAAAATTCCTCGGAAATCCCGAAAGTGTAAACACTTTCCGAGCATTGCCCAGTGATCCCAACGTTTTAGAGGCTCAAAAGCCCCCCCCCCCCCTGCAAATCTGGCCATATGCGGTTTTGCATACACCAGGCGCCCCTGGTACCGTGGCTATATACAGTACTGCGGCTGCCTAGACAGGCCGTGACTGTGGAATGAATTAACCGAGTTTCCATTGGTTCCTATGAGGAAACATCCTTTGTTTGTACTCCAAAGCGAGTGCTTTGGAGTACAAACATTCTCCTGGAACTCCTATGCTCGTAATCCAAGGTTCCACTGTATGTCTTTATGGAAGGGGTTCATCTCCACTCCCACCAAGGGGGATAGAAATAAATTGCTGCCCAGTTCAGCCTTTCTCAGCCAGGGTTCCTCGCAAGGTTTCTAGGGGTTCCTTGTGCAATGAACAATTTCTGTTTCTCAGTAACTCTAACATTAATGATCTGTAAGGGGGGGGGCAGTCTTCCCTCTAATGATGATGTCCTTCTCCCACTGATATAAGGTGGTCCTTCTCCCATTGGTCACCAATGTAAGGGACCACTACACTGACCACTGATATAAGAGGACCTTCTCCCATTGGTCACCAAAGTAAGGGACCACTACACTGACCACTGATATAAGAGGACCTTCTCCCATTGGTCACCAAAGTAAGGGACCATGACACTGGCCACTGATATAAGAGGACCTTCTCCCATTGGTCACCAATGTAAGGGACCACTACACTGACCACTGATATAAGAGGACCTTCTCCCATTGGTCACCAAAGTAAGGGACCATGACACTGACCACTGATATAAGAGGACCTTCTCCCATTGGTCAACAATGTAAGGGACCACTACACTGACCTCTGATATAAGGGGGCCCTTCTCTCATTGGTCACCAATGTAAGGGACCACTACACTCTGACCACTGATATAAGAGGACCTTCTCCCATTGGTCACCAATGTAAGGGACCACTACACTGACCTCTGATATAAGGGGGCCCTTCTCCCATTGGTCACCAATGTAAGGGACCATTACACTGACTACTGATATAAGGGGGATCCTTCTCTCATTGATCACCAATGTAAGGGGCCAATGCACTAACCACTGAAATAAGGGGGTACTTCCCCCATTGATCACCAATGTAAGGGACCACTACAGTGATATAACAGGATCCTTCTCTCGTACATCACCAATGTAAGGGAGCTGTACACTGACCACTGATATAAGTCAAGACAAGGAGGTCCTTCTACCATTGGTCACTCAGGTAAAGGAGCACTACACTGACCACTGATATAAAGGGTCCCCTAGAGACGAACCCCTGGTTTAGTTGGTAGAAAGTAGAGATGAGCCAAATTTTGTCTGTCCTAGCACCCTTTTCAGCTGGAGCCGAGCATCAGATATAGAAGCAATATTTCCTTCACCTCTATTTCAACTGCTTTCCGCTGTCACTGGTTGCTAAGGAAGTGGCAGGTGTTTGCACCCACGTCATCCCTATTAACTACTGATGTCACTGGGAATCCATGCCAAGCAAGCAAAATGGCAGAGGATAGCAGTGACATCACTGCCTAGCTATAACCACCAGTATTATTGAGCAATGATGTCACCGCTCTCCCCACCCTTCTTTTATGTAGCTGATGAAACTCAGGGAGCTGTCATTCAGCTATTGGTACCATCAGGCACTATGTGTCCTATATTCATTTGTGTAGGGGAAGGGGGGGTATCTTTTGGGTTCCTTAGTAATAAAAGTGGCTTCCAGATTCTCATTAAACCCCCACAACCACCACCCATACTTGTGGAGAAGAATCTCTTGTCCTCATCAACATGGGAGCAAGATGGCCTGGCTATTAAGGAAAACAGGGAGAATGTGCCCCCCTCCTGAACCATATCTGGCCGAATTCCCTCAACATGGCACCCGCCATGTTGAGGGAATTCAGCCAGGTATGGTTCAGGAGGGGGGCACATTCTCCCCATTTTCCTTAATAGCCAGGCTGTATGCTTGGTTTAAAGGTCAGCCATGGACTTTCTGGGGGACCTCATGCTCTTTTTATTTGCCTGAGGCTCTTTAAGGGCAACCATACTGCTGATGCAGCACACAATGAAAATGAGTTTAATACCCCTGCTGTAATCTGTCCAAGGAATGGTGACAGAAAATTCTGCTTTTGTCAGGTAGGCCACATGTTGTGTGTATGAGATAGAGCAAGAACCGGACATTGGTGTTAAAACTGGGCCCTACTCCTGAGCAAGGGACACATTGTCACTCTGAGACTGAGCGTAGAGTGGACCTTTGGTAGAGCGAATGTTCTTCTGTGATTTAGAATTGGCTCCCTTTCACCTGATCCTCACTATAGCTAAAAGTGAGGGTATTCCCCTGTGGGGTACTCATGGAGTAGGGTGTGGGGATAGGGTAAGTGTCTGGATAGAGTAGGCGGTAACCCAGGTGTAGACCATCCTGCTATAAATTCTAGTGGTGAAAAGGTCACAGGAAGTGCCTGAGCTTTTCAGGACACCAGCCAGTGTCCCCTTTAACAGACCCCAAGCTGACTATAAGACACCAGAGGGGTAGCTAGAGAACAAAGTCCCCAAGATCTCCTAGTGTCTGTGCTCACAAGGACAGATGGATGCCTCCTTCCAATCTTCCAAGCGACACCCTCCAGTGATACCAGAGAGAACTTCAGCATCACTGGAGGGTGCCCCTTGGAAGATTGCAAGAAGCTCCACTCCATCAGCTTCATCTAAACACCCGGGTCTCAGCATTCGTCTCCGCCAGTCACCCACCTGAGGCCTCACCAACAGCAGCTTCCACCAGGGAGGGCAGCTTGCCTCCCTCAGGCTGGACTAATCCACTCTGCGAAAAGACCCAGATCTCAGTGTGCTCCCAGAATATATGCAATCTCCCAGCATGCCATTAGAGCCTGCCTCTCAGGGATAGGCTAGGACTGTATCAATATTAATGCTGCCATCTGCACGGCTCCACACCTATCATCCAGAAACTTCTCAAGTTGCCTGGATACAGAGGGAACTCTCACGCAGGCCGGCAGCAGCAGAGCACACAGAGCAGGCCTAGCTAAACGATCACAGCTCACTGAGTACTGGGAGCCAGACTATGCTTTTACCTACTCACTGAGTGGGGGACGGTTATAGGGGAGGTGCCCCAGGGGGTGTGTCCTCAAAAGCTTGCCAATGTCCAATCACCTGAAGGTACGTGCTTCCAAACCCATGGTATATGAATATGTTGCCTTGTCCTGTACAATTAGGATATTAATGTAACTCCAAAGCACTTAAACCTCCCCAGATTTTTGAACCCCTGTGTACACAAACATATGAAGCAGATGGGCTACAGCAGCAGAAGACCACACCGGGTGCCACTTCTGTCAGCTAAAAACAGGAAACTGAAGCTAAAATTGGCACAGGATCACCAAAATTGGACAACAGAAGATTGGAAAACATTGCCTCGTCTGATGAGTCTGGATTTCAGCTGCAATATTTAGATGGTGGGGTCAGAATTTGGCGCACGGATCCATCCTGCCTTGTATCACCGGTTCAGGCTGGTGGTGGTGGTGTATGGGATATTTTCTTGGCACACTATGGGCCCCTTATTACCAACTGAGCAAGGTTTAAATGGCCCTGCTTACCTGAGTATTGTTGCTGACCATGTCCATCCCTTTATGACTGCAGTGTCCCCATCTTCTGATGGCTCCTTCCAGCAGGATAATGCACCATGACACAAAGCTCCAATCATCTCACCACTGGACAATGAGGTCACTGCACTCCAATGGCCTCCACACTCCCCACATCTCATCCAATCATCTCCCCACTGGACAATGAGGTCCCTGCACTCCAATGGCCTCCACACTCCCCACTTCTCATCCAATAGAGCAACTTTGGGATGTCGTGGAACATGAGATTGGCATCATGGATGTGCAGCCGACAAATCTGCAGTGTGATGCTATCATCTCACTTTGGAGCAAAATCTCTGAGGAATGTTTCCAACACCTTGTTGTATCTATGCCACGAAGAACAAAGGCAAAAGGGGGTCCAACTCGTGACTAGCAAGGAGGACCTAATAATGGGGGTCCAACCCGGGACTAGAAGGAGAACCTTATAAAGGGCGTCCAATCCTTGACTAGCAAGGTGAGCCTAATAAAGGAGGTCCAAACCGGGACTAGCAAGGAGGACCTAATAAAGGGGGTCCAACCCGGGACTAGCAAGGAGGACCTAATAAAGGGGCTCCAACCCGGGGCTAGCAAGGTGGGCCAAATAAAGGGGGTCCAAACTGCTACTAGCAAGAAGGACCTAATAAAGGGGGTCCAACCCGGGACTAGCAAGGAGGACCTAATAATGGGGGTCCAACCCAGGACTAGAAGTTGAACCTTATAAAGGGGGTCCAATCCCTGACTAGCAAGGTGAGCCTAATAAAGGGGGTCCAACCCGGGACTAGCAAGGAGGACCTAATAAAGGGGGACCAACCGGGGACTAACAAGGAGGACCTAATAAAGGGGGTTCAACCCGTCACTAGCAAGGTGGGCTTAATAAAGGGGCTCCAACCCGGGGCTAGCAAGAAGGACCTAATAAAGGGGGTCCAACCCGTCACTAGCAAGGTGGGCCAAATAAAGGGGGTCCAAACCGCTACTAGCAAGAAGGACCTAATAAAGGGGGTCCAACCCGTCACTAGCAAGGTGGGCCTAATAAAGGGGCTCCAACCCGGGGCTAGCAAGGAGGACCTAATAAAGGGAGTCCAACCCAGGACTAGCAAGGAAAACCTTATAATGTGTCTGGTAAGTGTAAGTGTTTGGGGGCTTTACTTAATCTTCAGGTGCAAAATGTGTATTTTAACCTTTGTACAAAAATGATGCAAAAACAGCTCTAGTAGTGAAAGGGTTAATGAGAACGAGATGGGATCACTCTGCTGTGGTCACACCCTAAACATTAGAGCTCCTCCTAGCTGCAGCCTGGCAACAGCTAGGGATGGGCCCGATGATCGAGTCGAACATAAGTAAAATTTAGAATATTATGGGGCATTCGCAGCATATTCGAGCGCCGTGGAACGCCCCATAATGCAGTGCGAGACCGTGGGGAATGACACCCACTGATTGGCAAAGCATGCATATGGCCTGCATGCTTTGGCCAATCACAGTGCGCTCTGCTGTGAGAGGCATTATTGGCCAAAGGCAGGGTGACTTTGGCCAATCATGGCTCAGGGGTCTCAGTCCACACCCCACACTATATAGGCCGCTTGAACAGCGGCCATATGGAGTGTGTGAAAGTGGAGAATTGAGCTAGGTTAGTTAGTGGTGTGTAGGCAATGTAGTATATAGATACAGTGTAGCCTATATACAGTCAGTGCAGACAGTGTAAGAATATATATATATATATATATATATATATATACAGTATAGTATAGTATATATATAAATATATATATACTCTCTGCATTCAGTGTAGACTATATATACACTGCATTCGGTGGTGTACAGCATATAATCCCCTTCAGACGGTGTATTAATATATATATATATATAAAACCTAAAAAAAACGGCATGGGGTCCCCCCCAAAACCCATACCAGGACCTTTGGGTCTGGTATGGAATTTAAGGAAAACCCCATGCCAAAATTTTTTTAAAAATTACGTGGGGGTCCCCCCAAAATCCAAACCAGGCCCTTCGGGTTTGGTATGGATTTTAAGGGAAACATCGCGCCAAATTTAAAAAAAAAATGGTGTGGGGATCCCCTCCAAATCCATACCAGAACCTTATCTGAGCATGCAACCTGCAGGTCAGGATGGGGGGGGCGAGCGAGTGCCCCCCCTCCTGGACTATACCAGGTCACATGCCCTCAACATGGGGAGGGTGCTTTGGTGACCAAAAGGGCCTGGTATGGACTGGGGGGGGGGACCCCCACGCCATATTTTTCAGTGATTTATGATCTAAATTGCTGGGAGCCGGCAATACATTACAGCCGCGATCAAGTTTAAATTACATGTTTCCTTTAGAAATTTCATTTTGCTCCGGCACTGTTCTACACGTCACACAGATGCGCCACTTTACAGGCAGACCAAGGGGACCCCCCATGCACGATATTTAAAGGAATATTTTATTTTTATTGTTTCACTTTAAACATCATTAAAATCACTGCTCCTGAAAAAACGATTGGTTTAAAAAAATGTTTTTGCATTGATACATGTCCCCTAGGGCAAGACCCGGGTCCCCATACACTTTTTAGGGCAACAACTTGCATATAAGCCTTTAAAATTAGCACTTTTGATTTTTCATGTTCGTGTCCCTTAAACTTTAATAGGGTTCGCACAAATTTATTGCCTGTTCGCTTGTTCTGGTGCGAACCAAACCGGGGGGTGTTCGGCCCATCCCTAGTGATAACGTTGCTAGGAGGTCAATTAATTTATCTGCTACATATTTCCCATCTTTATATAAACGTCTCCTGACATTTATGGGAGCTATTCATAAAAAATAAATAAAGGACAGAGCCCAGTGAAAACGCATGAAGATTTATTTTCTTTGAATTGGGGTAAAAAAAAAAAAACAAAAACAAATAATATCCTTTTTTGTCTACTGTATTCATAAGTGTATGATATCCGCGTTATTTGTATGAAACCACGACTGACGGAGGATAAGGGGTCTACTTATAAAACATTTATTGGATGAATGTGAGGAGCGTTCTCCCATCCCAGATTCTGGCAATATTTTAATTCGCCCAGTGATTTCCTATGATCGTTAGCTCCATCTAGTGGTCATAATGCAACAGAAATACTACAATACCATATAATGGCCAGTAGATGGCGCTGATGATCATAGGAATTCACTGCTCACATTCGTTGAACAAATATTTTAACAATCAGACCTGTAAGTGTTTGTGAAATATTCCACTACAAAATGTACTCAGCCAATGAGAGGTAATGACTTTGTTTTTAATTTAACAGGCCTAGAGGACTGCTGTTTAAGTGGAGGGGTTAACGCGTTTCGTCCTGGAAGACGAGTTGAGAAAACAGACCTCTTGCAAGAGTTTACACCACAAAATGCACCCAATGAGAGGTGATGACTCCATTTTTATTTTTCTCCTGCTATCAATGGCCAACACGGTACAACACTTCATCCATGTCTTTGGTGATCTCTGATCTCCTTATGAACTGTTTCTTCCATGATGAAGATCAGCCATGGAGTATATCTGAGGTGTATATCAGGGTGTGCTTCTTCCCCAAATGTCCAACAACATTCATATACAAGACATTTTGCGCACTCACTAATACACCTCCAGGGTTGTGTTGGACCCCTGATGTACAGGAAGACAGGACTTCAGTGAGGAGCAATTCCCTCACTCAGGACAGGAATAGGGCTTCTCCCCGATGTGAGATCTCTGATGTTCGGAAAGACTGGACTTCTTTGAAAAACATTTCCCATGCTCAAGGCACTAATACACCTCCAGGGTTGTGTGGGACCCCTGATGTACAGGAAGACAGGACTTCAGTGAGGAACATTTCCCTCAGTCAGACCAGGAAAGTTCATTCTCCTCGGTGTCCAATCTCAGATGACTGTAAACAGAGGACTTCTGTGGGTTACACTTTCTCCAATCAGAACCGGAAAGTGGATCTACCACCGTGTGCGATCTCTGATGTCTCCTAAGATTGTACTCAGTTGTAAAACATTTATCACATTTTGGACAGGGATACGGCTTCCTCACTGTGTGCGATCTCTGATGGTTGAGAAGATGTGACTTCTGTGAAAAGCTTTTCCCGCAATCAGGACATAAATAGGGCTGTTCCCCCGTGTGATACCTCAGATGGCTGGAAAGAGAGATCTTCCGAGTAAAACATTTTCCGCACTCAGGACAAGGATACGGCTTTTCCCCCATGTGAGACCTCTGATGAAAAATAAAATGTGATTTAATTGAAAACCTTTTCCCGCACTCAGCACAGGAATACGGCTTCTCCCCCGTGTGCACTCTCTGATGCTTGGTTAGATTGGACTTCTGTGAAAAACTTTTCCCGCATTCAGGACAAAAATACGGCTTCTCGCCTGTGTGAGTTCTTTTATGTGCATCAAGAGTGGTTTTCAAACTAAACCGTTTCCCGCACTCAGGACAGGAATACAGCTTCTCCCCGGTGTGCAATCTCTGATGTATCTGAAGATATGACTTCACTGTAAAGCATTTCCCGCACTCAGGACAGGAATACGGTTTCACCCCCATATGAGACCTCTGATGAAAAATAAAATGTGATTTCTTTATAAACTTTTTTCCACACTCAGCACAGGAATACAGCTGCTCCCCCGTGTGCACTCTCTGATGCAAGTTAAGATAGGACTTCTCTGAAAAGCTTTTCCCGCACTCAGGACAAGAATACGGCTTCTCACCTGTGTGAGTTCTTTTATGAACAATAAGAGCAGACTTATAACGGAAATTTTTCCCGCACTCAGTACAGGAAAGCCTCTTATCTTTTGGAAGGATGGCACCGTCCCTCACAGTCTGAGGTTCCTCGGGATAAGAGGAATATGATGGTCCGGCACCGTCCCTCACAGTCTGAGGTTCCTCGGGATAAGAGGAATACGATGGTCCGGCACCGTCCCTCACAGTCTGAGGTTCCTCAGGATAAGAGGAATACGATGGTCCATCTACACTGTGTGGTGCCGGATGGACATTGGAGGTAGTCGAGTTTTCTCCTGGACTATACTGTGTGATGTCCTCATCTTCTACTTTACAGTCTGGAGACAAAGTGAGACGATCCTCTGAGGTTTTCCTCATCTCCCGTCCATCTACTAAAATAGAAATACAAAGATTATTACTAGACATCAGCTGATTGGTTCCCCTAAACCAGGACTCCGCCCACATCAGGCAGCTTTGTCTCTGAGGATCTTAAAATGTTATCAAATTATTATCAACATGTAAAAGTCTGTTTGTAATGTACAACATAGAGTATATAGTGCAGGGGTCAGGAGTTTGTAATGTACAGAATAGAGTATATAGTGCAGGGGTCAGGAGTATGTGATGTACAACATAGAGTATATAGTGCAGGGGTCAGGAGTGTGTAATGTACAACATAGAGCATAAAGTGCAGCGTGTGACAAAAGCGGGTATCAGATCGCTGCCCTCCTCACCAACTGGTGGCCGAGGACCCCCTTGATCTAACACTGCACTTGTCACGAATGTAACAATGCCACTCTCAGCTGCTTCCAGCACAAAGATTTCCCAGTTTGCGGGACCACTGTCTAGATGTCAGCCGCCTGAGAGCGATTGTTACTGGGCTAATTCAAACAATCAACTCTTTCTCTGCCACCACCTCTATTGGAGCCAGAGGAGCTCAAACTTTCAGCAATACCAGTATTTCAGAATAACCACCTGTAACACACGCTGTCACCGGAGACAGGTAGACTCAGATGCGTTATTTTAGAAACAGTAGCGCTCTTCAAAGGAACAGATTCGTGATAATTGTATTAAGAGCTTTAGGGGAAAGGTTAACACTTTTCAGAATAAGATTTAATAATGAAAAGGTCACGTTTTAGGTGCAGTAAAATATTTACAGAAAAATAAAAGAAGGTTACAAAGCATTGAGACAAAATTACAGCAGCAAAGAAACAGAATAAAACAATACCTGCTTTTGAAATGTCCGTGACTAATCAGTGTTTCGAAGATTATTTCCCGGTTCTCTGATGTTGCTTCATTGATGGAAATTGAGAACTCTAAATGATCTTAGCAATCCCTTTTTCTCTAGTTGACAAGGGGTGGGGCCATATGCCCCTGACCATTCACATGAGTGGGCGGCTTCTTAAACAATGTTCAGGGCGGGCCGTGGAAACCATCTTCCCAACTCCACACGTTGTGTATGAAAAAACATATTTATGGTGGTCACATACTACCAGATGGCCTCTTTGAAGTCGATCTGGCCAGGAAGGGAAGGGGTGTGAGGAATTTAGCCCAAGGACTGACGGAGGTTTTAAAAAGAAAAAATTAGCAGCCATTGAAGTAGCATGCTTTCCCAAGATGGAGTCAGCCTTGCTTGCGCCTCATGCGTGATATTGTTACTTCGTGTGCGTCTCACAGGTGATATCATGACACAGGGGTCAGGAGTATGTAATGTACAATACAAATTATCTAGTAAAAGAGTCAGGACTCAGTAATCAGAGGAAGCTTAAATATTTACTTAACTGAGACAAGTTGCAGAGGTCCCACACCGCTGCCTCCCATCTCCTGAGACTGCACTCAGTGACTTGGGTCTGAGACTCTACAGACAAATCCCTCCACCCAGCACAGCCAGCAAATAACAGAGCAAGTAACCCCAGGAGAATTGTTCTGTCAGAGATTACTAGACCCGGACATGGGGCAGAAGACTCAAGGTCCTTGCCCCAAGTGTCTAGGCAGAGCAATACCTACTGTATAGTGAAAATAAACATTTTGTTGCCAGCTGAACCCCAGAATCTCCATAAATGCAGTCTAGATCCATAAATTGTGTCTGCAGCACAGAGAAGGAAGATTATCGGAGAGAAATACAGGAATAGAGGACGGGGAACACAGCTCAGGAAAGTGACCAGGGGATTACAGGCTGATATCACCCAGTCCTCGCCCTACTCTGGACCAATCAGTGAGCAGTATGGGTGGAGGAATGTATTTAGGGTTAATGACCCACCTGTGCTGATCTCTGTAGGAGGGTCCTCCTCTATAAATGTCCCCGTTATTCCATCCTCCTCCATAGACTGCTGATCATCCCTCACACACCTCTCTTCTTCTGATTTAACCTCAAATTCTATATCGATTGGATCTCCACTCTAAACCAAGAGAATGAGAGAGAAGATCATCTGTAAGATAGAAGCTTTATTATTGTGACATCACATAAGAAATCCACACATCGTCTCCATGAGTCTGTGTTTTATAATCTCCATCCCACCAACCTTGTAACAGTGAGGGATGGGGTGACCTTCCTGTGTGGAATCCCGGGAATACAGAGGACGGGGACATCTCTCTGGTGGGTTTCCATTACTGGATCCATCTGTAGGAAACACAACACTGACTGAATACATTGTTTCTATGTGTTTATCAGATGATGGGGGGTCTAGGTGGAGCCCCCGTACTGCTCTCTCCTTTACAATAAAGTCTCCTCTTACCCGGTGATGTGAGGGGCGGCTGATTGTCCATCATGAGGTCCTTGTAGAGATCCTTGTGTCCTTCTAAATACTCCCCCTCCTCCATGGAGAAATAGACAGTGACATCCTGACACCTTATAGGAACCTGACACACACAATGATACAGTCACCATCCAGACACATCCCTTGTCTGTTACTGGATAATGTCCCAGAATTCCCAGCACCGCTCACCTCTCCTGTCAGAAGCGCGCTGATCTCTCTGGTGACTTCTAGAATCTTCTTTTTATTCCTCTATTCTATCAGGGAGGGAGGAGGAGGCAATGTGATGGTCATCTGATCTCCAGACTTTACCGGAGGAAAACTCTAGATTTAACCACTTGCCGACCGCCGATCGGCATCTGACGGCGACAGAGTGGCTCTTTAAGGCAAAACGCCGTCATACGACGGCGGCTTCCAAATCGCGCACAGTGAGCGCGCGCGCGCGCTGCCGGAGGCGCGCGCGCGCGCTCACTGTGTTCGGGGAGGGCCAGGGAGCGGGTGCGGCGGCTTCGATTGCCGCTGGCTACCATCGATTCCCCCCCCGGGGTGAAAGAGTAAGTAAGTAAGTAAGTAAGTAAACACGGACCTCCGTTCTGTGAGAGGGGGAAGGACTGTGATCACTTCCCTTCCCCTGCTAGGGCAGCCCACACACAGTTAGAACACGCCCAGGGAACACAGTTAACCCTTAGTGCTCCCCCTGCAGGTTAACCCCTTCACTGCCAATGGCATTTACACAGTAATCAGTGCATTTTTATAGCACTGATCGCTGTATAAATGCCAATGGTCCCAAAAAAGTGTCAAAATGCTCCGACATGTCCGCCCCAATATCGCAGTACCGCTAAAAATCACAGATCGCCGCCATTACTAGTAAAAAACAAAAAAAATAAAAACCCCAGAAATTAATTCTCATCATCCGTAAACACGACCACTTTTGCGCAAACCAATCAATAAACGCCGACTGCGATTTTTTTAATCACAAATATGAGGAAGAATATAAATCGGCCAAAACCGATGAAAAAAATGTTTTTTTATGTATTTTTTTTGGATTTGTATTTTAGGAAAAAGTAAGAAATTTGGGCTTTTTTGGCAAAATTGTCGCTCTTCTTTTGTTTATAGCGGCGATCAGAAATGATGCAGCGGTGATCAAATACCACCAAAGGAAAGCTCTATTTGTGGGAAAAAAAGGACGCAAATCTCGTTTGGATACAACGTCGCACGACCGCGCAATTGTCAGTTAAAGCGACGCAGTGCCGAATCGCAAAAAGGGCTCCGGTCCTAAAGCTGGAAATCCTTCCGGGGCTGAAGTGGTTAAACACAAATAGTAAAATGAAATGACATTCCCAGAATCCTCCTCACCTCAGGTCTCCATTTTAACAAACCATTATTGGGATATAATTTACCCACAAAGCCCTGACTCTGTAGGTTGTAGCTTGTTGCAAGGAATTCTGGGGTCATTACACACAATGCAGGAGCAACAGTCTTGTTTTGCTTATAAGAGGGACATTGGGAGGAGGAGCTGTGAGGGGTGCTGTGTGAGGTTTCTGTACACAGAATAATTTCTCCTGGGTGCGTCCCACCTCTCCTACACTGAAAGATAAACTTTGTCTTTGGGCTTTGCCAGGACTCATCATATTCCTGTGATCACCGTGCACTCCGGAGACTTTACTGATCACATTTTAGGATGAAGATCTGAGACTCGGGTCATTATGGAAAAAAAATTGTCTTTAGGACATTTACTAAAAATGAAATTTTCCCCTCTTTCTTCCTATTTGAATCCCCTAAAATAGAGACTTACATATTCCAATTACCCCTAAAATCCCCCCATCCTGCGGTCCTTATACTACTCAGGACCGTTTCGGGTTTCTGTTTCAAATAGAAAGTCACATCCTCTCCACCCTGCGTGGGTCCTCTTTAATAAGACACATGTCTTTGGAGTGTGTCGTGGGGAGTGTCGAGGAGGAGGGTTACAGGGAGAATATTCGTTTTG
>BLSH010304807.1:333578-353390 GCA_018402905.1 Glandirana rugosa | reverse complement strand
GTGCTTTAATTATATTGTCTCTGGCCTCTCTTCCTGGCATAAATCCCACTTGGTCTGGACCTATTATTTTGTTAAGGAGTGGTTTAAGTCTGTTGGCTAAAATTTTTGTAAACAATTTCAGGTCGACATTAAGTAAAGAAATTGGTCTGTAATTTGCGCACGCTTGATGGTCTTTCCCAGGTTTGGGAATAACTGATATGTGTGCCATAAGGAAGGAGCTGGAGTCGCAATTAGTTGAAGTTAGAGAATTAAAGGTGGAGGCGAGGTGTTCAGCTAGTAATTGGGTGTATAATTTGTAATATTGTGTAGTGAAACCGTCAGGGCCTGGGCTTTTACCTGGTTTTAGCTCTTTAACCACTTGCGTGACGGCGGCAAGGTGGCTTGTTATCGCGAACCTCCGTCACAGGAAGGTGGCCGCGATAACTAGCATTGTGAGCACGCACGTTCACTCTGTTCGGGGGGGAGCCAGGGAGCAGGGAGGGTGGACTCGATCACCGCCGGCTACTCGCGATGTCTCCCCCGCACTGAAAGAACGGAGGTCTGTGTATGTAAACACGGATCTCCGTTCTGTTGAAGGGGGAAGGGCGATGATCACAGCCTTCCTGTATATGGAAGCTGTGATCATCCCCTTTACCCAGCCAGGGCAGCCAACACACAGTTAGAACACGCCCAGGGAACACAGTTAACCCTTAGAGCGCCCCCTGCAGGTTGACCCCTTCACTGCCAATGGCATTTACACAGTAATCAGTGCATTTTTATAGCACTGATCGCTGTATAAATGCCAATGGTCCCAAAAAAGTGTCAAAATGGTCCGACATGTCCGCTGCAATATCACAGTATTGCTAAAAATCCCAGATCACCGCCATTACTAGTAAAAAATAAAAAAAATAAAAAACCCCAGAAATGAATTCTCATCATCCATAAACGTGGCAATTTTTGCGCAAACCAATCAATAAACGCCGATTGCAATTTTTTTAACCAAAAATATGAGGAAGAATATAAATCGGCCAAAACCGATGGAAAAAAAACATTTTTTATATATATTTTTTGGATTTGTATTTTATCAAAAAGTAATAAATTTGTTTTTTTTTTGCAAAATTGTCGCTCTTCTATTGTTTATAGCGGCAATCTTAAACGACGTAGAGGGGATCAAATACCACCAAAATAAAGCTCTATATGTGGAAAAAAAAGGACGCAAATTTTGTTTGGGTACAACGTCGCACGACCGTGCAATTGTCAGTTAAAGCAATGCAGTGCCGAATCACAAAAAGTGCTCTGGTCCTAAAGTGGGAAATCCTTCCGGGGCTGAAGTGGTTAATTGCCCTAAGCACTTCTTCTTGGGTGATCAGTTTTTCTAAGCATTCTGCATCTTCTCTGGGCAGGGAGGGGATATTACTGTTTTTTAAGAATTCTTGGCTTGCCTCTTCTCTGTTAGCGGAAATGTGTGAAGGTTTTCTATGACCTTGGAGGTTATAAAGTTTCAGGTAGTAGTTATGAAAAATCTCTGCAATCTTTTCTGGGGTGTGAATTACATTACCCTTAGTATCGCGTATTGAATGTATATGTCGGCTAGTATTAACCTCTTTGAGAGCCCTAGCCAGGAGCTTGCCGGTTTTATCTCCCTGTTCACAGAAAACGTGTTTTCAGAAAAAAAGTGCTTTTTGAGTATTTAGATTTAAAATTCCTTGTAATTCTTTTCTGAGGTTGGTTAATTCTGATTCTATTTCTTCGGATAGGGATTGTTTATGTTGGGTTTCAAGTCTATATATTTTTTTTGTCAGGTTGTTAATCTCCCTTTATCTTTTTTTTTTTGAGAACCCCATTTCATTAGTTCACACTTGTGGGCTTCCCAATTGTTTAGCGGATTTGTCTCCTCACTTAAATTTACTTAAAAAAAATTTTGGATTTTGTTATGAATATCTGCTTGGATCCCCTTATCTGTACGTAAGGCCGCATTCAATTTCCAATTGAAGTTTGGTTTAAGTTTGGTCTTCCTTTCAAGTGATAGTGTGGTGAGAGCATGATCTGAGAGTATGATTGTTCCTATCTGTGCTTTTGAGATGGATTTTAAATCGTTTTGGGTTATGAAGATCATATAAATTCTGGAATAACATTTGTGTGGTTTAGAATAAAAAGTAAAATCTTTCTCTGTGGGATGTGTTAATCTCCAGGCGTCTACTAGTGTTAATGATTGGAGAAGAATCTTAATTATTTTCAGAATTTTGTATGAAACAAGCGTATGGCCGTTAGATGTATCTTGTTTGGGATCCATGGGCAGGTTAAAATCCCTCCTAGTATGATGCAACCTTTTGCGAACCATTTCAATTCATTCACAATTTTGTTGCTGAAGTTGATATGAGATCTATTCGGGAAGTACACGTTAGCCAAGGTGATTGGGTCGCCTGCCCATGTGCTCCTAAGGAACAAATAGCATCCTTCTGGGTCTATAAGTTGTTGGGAAAGTAAAAAAGGGGAATTTTTTATTTATTAAGGTGGAGACCCCTTTTGTTTTCGCATGAGGGTTCGTGGCGTGGTAAGCGTTAGTAAAGATATTGTTTGTTATTTTGGGGATGTTTGTACCTTTAAAATGTGTTTCTTGGAGAAATACAATGTTAGGGTTGTTCTTTTTTAGTTCTGTTAGAAACTTGGTCCTTTTTTGTGGGATATTGAGTCCATTCAAATTATGTGAGATTATGTCTGGAGATCTGTGCAGCGAGGAATATGTCATGGTTATCGTCTTTCTTAAGAAGAAATCAGGAAAAGAGAAGAAAAGGAAAAAGTATAGAGATAGGAATCGGAGAGAGAAGAAAAGGCTTCTCTAAAACTGACAGAGTTTGAACCACTCCTTTTAGAATACTACTGAGCTCCACTCAGAGCTCAAAGGCAGTGGTTCATAAACAATTAAAAAAAAATAGTTCTGACTTGGTAGGTGTATATATTCCTTCAGGTGTGAGTATCTTTAATTGTTTATTTTTGAGGGAGTAGTAGGTGGCGGATTGCACAGAGGGTGACTCAAAGAGTCTTACTGGGGTTAGATATATAGTGTGTTAAAGATTTGATTATAAGATTGCAGGCCAACGGGTTTTTAGCCATATTAAGTCTAGTGAGAAATTGCCTGGTCAGATGGTTCTATTTATGAGTATTTTGAAAGTCACTCATACCAGAAGGAAAAATGAAATAACATTTATAAACATAACACAACTCGTAACCCTATGACTTAACTCTTTTAGAAGAAGGGTATCTATTAGAAACTGGTTCATTTCACTAATTTAAATGTTATCAACATATGTTGTACAGGAAAACTACATACGAGGACCACGCCCGCGGACCATGCACCCCCTGAACGGGAACACCCAGGGGGGATACCGTCCGTGCGCGCGTCCCTCCTCAACAGTTGGTGCATGTTCACCTCATTATCAGTTCAAGGATGACACATGTATTTTAAGCATAGAGACAGGTGCAAGTCTGAGGGTCCTGCGTCAAAGGTTCATTATGTTAGTGCGTAACCTCCTTGATGTAGATCCGAAAAAGCCAGATCAGGAAATAAAAAGTATTTCATAGGTGGCGTAGGGTGTAAAAAGATATGACCTCATGAGCATGGACTACCAAGTCCCATAACTGGGTTAATAGAGGTAGAGTCTGTTTGTAGAATTGGTGTTGCTCTGTACTTCCTTATCTGGGAACATATGGCAAAGTCAGTGCGGAGCCTGATTTTCAGTCTTAAGCTGCAGAACTGTTTATCATTTGTTTACTATAAAGGCCATAACTTCCGTGCTGGCTAACTTGCAGGTATGGATAAAGGTTTGGTAGAGTATAAGTGTAAATGTGAGGAAAATCCAAACTAATTGAAAACCTGAAGAAAGTTAAAGAGTACCGCATCCTTGTGCTGGTGTTACCAATTGGAGGTTGTTCAGAGTGATCAGTAAGACTCCCTTGAAGTTGTCTGTGGGATCTTCTCTTCTTTATAAAGCTTTTGCTTCATCAGGGATTAAAATCCTGCACAACAGCTTTGTGAGAAAGAATTAGGCATTAAGGAACAAAAGCATAAAACAACTTAATTTAACTCTAAGATGCAAAACCAAAAGGTATGTCCTTTTTAAGTAGCCCATTATTTGCTCCAACTCGGGAGTTCTGTATAGTGATATGGTGCAATGAACCAAGCAGATTATTGGAGAAGTTAGGGTTAATATGGCTTCTTTCTGAGCAGCTGCACTGCTTTGAAGGGAAAGATAAATGGTGCAAAAGGAAGGATGACTGATTTTTGTTCTTTTTTAACAATGATCTTTTGTTCTGGGAGTTTTAGCCATCGGGGAGTACTTCCCATTATGATTCATCTTCCTGCTTTGCTTGCCTTTTGAGAGAGGGGAACAGGAAGGTGATGTATTTGGGGAGGAAGCTTCTTGGTTAGAGAGTGGAGGGGCCAAAAACTCTGCATACCAGTCAGGGAGTGCAATGTAATCCAGATGAAGATTTTCATAGAAGGAGGGTAATTCTTCAGAGGTTCGAAGGAAGAATTGTTTACCTTGAAAGGTTGCTTGGAGTGTGAAAGGAAATTTCCACCTATAAGTAATGTTTTTCTCCTTCAGGACTTCAAGAAGAGGTTTAAGTGCCCTTCTGTTTTTAAGTGTAATAGGGGATAAATCCTGAAAAAGGAAGATCTCCTTTTCATTAAATACGATAGCGTAATTTTGTCTGGCTCTCTGGAGGATCTCTTCCTTCAATGTAAAGCTGGTCAAGCAGCATATGATGTCTCTTGGAGGAGCGTCGTCCAATGCTCTCAATTTGAGTGCCCTGTGTGCACGGTCAAACTCAATTGGGGATTCTGCAGGTCTGCCGATTAGGTTATTAAATATTGAGCTGAGTGCAGGTCTGATTTGATCAGCCGCAATGAACTCTGGTACTCCGCGGACTCGAATATTGCTCCTCCTCCCTCGGTTATCTAAGTCCTCCAATTGCCTATTCATGGTGATTAGATGTTGTGAGTGGGTATTGGTGACAATGTCTAGTCTGGAGATAGCTCTGTCCCTTCTCTTACCTGCACGTAGGATGTCAGCTTTTAGGTCAGTAATAGCTGTGGAGAAGGAATGTTTTATGTCTGCTGCAATTTCAGTCATATCTGCATATGTAAGAGGGGAGTCTTGGTGGGTGTTGTGTCTTACCAGATCTTCTGAAGTTGCCAGTGAAATGTTATTGTCTTCGTCCTCTGTCTCTCTAATGTTTTTCTTCGTAGGCGCCATTTTTTCCAATGCTCCTTTTTCCTTAAAATAATATTTCTGAAAGTAGGAGGGAAATTGTTTATTATTGACAGCCTAAGAAGAGCGAAGAGAGCGGCCAGGAGTGTTAGTGTTGGTTATGGTGAATTTGTCCATATCTTCTGGGTAAATGTAGCTTGGAATTGAACCTTTATAGGCTTACTTGCCCTTAGCCTGCACTGGGGATGCTAGCACATGAGCATCTTGCTGTATGTGGTGATAATGAGGATGAAAGAGGTCTTATTGTTAAGGAAATTACACTTGCATGTACTGTCTTTCAAAGCCACAAGTAAGTCCCAGTAATATAGTCAAAAATATAAGGACCGGATCGGCCCATACAGCGATTTAAGATTTCTGTGTAAAAGTCTCTTTTTTCCTTTAGGAATCAGGGAATCTGAAACGGTAATTTCTGAATGTTTTTGGAACGAGTCTGTCTCTGTTGAGTCTTTCCGTCGGTTCTTTTTCCCTTTTCTATATCTTTTGTGTTTTTTTTTGTGTGTTGGTAACCTGGCTGCTTCACTATTCCTGATCGACCCGGTTCGTTTTCTATAGTATGTCCCTGGGTCAAAAAAAGACACAGACTTGTCAGTTCGTCCTCCCTCACTATCCGAGTTCACTTCTAGACTGTTGATGAGATCTAGGTCTCCTCCTTTTGGATCTGCTCCTGCCCCTTGGAACTGAGAGATCAAATATTTGATCCAATTCCCAGTCCCTAATGTTTTGGAGAAATTAATCTTGTTTAGATGTTTTGAGATTTTTTTGGACGTATTCTACTTACTTTTTAAGTTGTTCATTATGTTTATCAAATTCACTATCCTGTCTGAATGGTTCCAGCAGGGCAGTGCTTGCATCACTCTAAATCTGTAATTCAATTACTTGGGCCTTTTCCTCCTCAACAATTAGTCTCATCACCTCAATACCTCTGTCTACACAACTCTTTTTCCATTTCTCTATGAAGCGAGGTGTATGTAAATGTTCAGCCGGGACAATTTTTTCCCTTAGCCCTCGGGGAATCTAGTGATGTGGGAAGTCAGAGATGATACGTCCCATTTATTATTCAGATGTTTGATTATCAGTTTTTTATGATTCCTGAACAATTTCTTCAATGACTCCTGATTTGGATTATTAGTAGGTAATTCTGGATTAAAGGCTGCAAGTAGTTCCTGATCAATCTGGTCGTCTAACTGGTAAGCCATGGGAGTGATCTCAGCATGCAATTAAAGTTGCATACGTGGTTAGGTAATGAAAATATCAATTTTATCAATGCCAAGGAAAAACCCCTGGAGGTGCTACAGAAAAGACCCCTAGATTGGGTCCCAAGGATAAGCACAACAAAAACAAAAGTAAAATAGCCCCCCATAAGGGTAATTTATGACAGTATATAAAGGTGGTACAGAAAAATTATTTCTGTCACCATTTAGCCATTCATCCCAATGCGGGATGCAGTCCCCAGAGTAATAGTTACAGAAGCAAGGTTAGTGAAAACACAAAAGAGCCCATGGGGGGATACTCCGGCCATTAAAAAGTAAAGTTTATTCAAATTAATTAAAAATAGAATTTACAAAAATCACCACCAAGTATGCAAAAGTTAAAAAAGACAACATTGTCACAAATTAGAACAGGGGCAAACAAGCCGGCTACATGCACCCATTCACCACCACACACGTACTGCACCCACTGTACACAACCCGAAGGGAATGGTAAATGTTCTGAGCAGGGCCTACTGTAGAAGAGTGATTGGAAGACCACTGATCCGTACTGTGAGGTGCAGGGATTGGTTTCACGGAGCAAGATGACAGTCACTGGCAACAGGTGGATCGGGTAATTGGCTGCAACTGCTATAGCTCACGAGCAGCCAAAATCCCCACATCAGCCAATGGGCACAAATAGGACCGTGACCTGATTCGCAGCACTCAGAGCACTGGCCATAGGCGCGTATAAGTCCAGGCACCCAGGCATATAGGCATATAGTGGTAAAGAAGCTCTCATCCGTCTTCACCGGATCTACCGGCCTCTGTCCATCAAGAGTGGTCTCCGCTGATGCAAAGTGCCGGTGTAGGGTCAGTTGAGCCGTATGTCCACGCCAAGTGAGCAGTGCTGTCAGGTTGGGGGAGTGGCTGTGTAGGTCACATGAGCGTAGGGTCCAAGCACAGGTGGAGGAGGAGGGGGTGATCGGCTGGAGTGTCCCTGATGAGCGGGATGATGCGAACGCTGACGCGTTTCATCCACCAATTGTGGACTTCCTCAAAGCGACGGCGGACCTAGTAAGGAAGAGTTTTATACACATGGGGCCAACGAGATTGTAATATTAATAATTGGCCACTGGGTGTCTCCAACATTTGTCCGCCACTATTGCTATCAGCCACACAAAAAGAGAAATCAACATGTGAGAGATCTCAACCAAGTCTACATAAACAGCCTGACGGTCAGAAGGGACAGGCGCCAATTTTATATATAATAATATAGTATGCACCATTGTTAAATCATCCAAAGTAAGTATCCACTAGGAAAATAGAGTAGTGAATTCACTCAGGAATGACATTGCCCAAGTCAAGCAGTCTGTTGCTGTCCTTGAGACCACTGTTACCACACTGTCTGATGACAGGGATGCCATTGTGCAGAGGATTAGTGCCTTGGAAGCCCTCCAAGATAAATATCAGTGCATTGTGCACCATATTCGCCTGGAATATTGGAAAATCACCATATGGGAACTAATATATAGCTTTGTGGTATTCCTGAGGCCACCAGCCCAGTGGACCTGCAGGACACTGTTACTGACATTTTCAATGAGCTTCTTGGCAGACGTACTAAATCTCCAATTGAAACTGACAGGGTGCACAGGGTTAATGCCCCCTGGTGGCACCTTGTCTAGAGACGTATTGTGCAGGGTACACATCTACACACTAAAGGAAGAAATCATGAGACATGCATGGAACAGAGGGCCCATACAGTTTGAAGGCACCAGGCTTCCAGACCTGTCCTGTAGGTCCCTGCTCATGCGCTGCCAGATAAGACCCTTGCTGGACAAAATATATGGCACCTATGTCTGGAATTATCCTTTTGGTCTGACCATCCGCCTAAGTTCTGAACACTTTATCCTCAATAACCATCGCCAACTTGCTGAGGCTTTTTGCTTTCTGAATGTTGAACCTTTTCATCTGCCGGATTGGTTGGCCATAGATGTGGCTTCTAAATGTGTCCCACTTCCACAACGGTGAAGTCGCCGACCTTTGAGCGGTGGTGGCTCCAGGCCTCCTTCCTCTGACCTAAGATCTAGGGAACCATAACTTGTCTTGGGACTTTCTACTGCTACAGACAACACTGCTCCATTAGAGCCTTGGACATAATAATAATATAATATAGAATCTGTGCCCCCCCTTTTTTTCATTATTGTGTACAACCTGGAGGACATATTTGTTTTTGCCCCTTGTCCTGTACGAAGGGAGCCAATATGTTTTGAACTCTATATCCCCTTTCTTGGTACTTCCGTTTGGACTTTAGCTGTTTGGAGGACTTCTACAGTTTTAGTATGCTCGACCACCATTGCTGCAAAGGTTCTCTTACCCATTTGCTTTGTTGCCATGTTTACTACCTTTTATAGGTTTTGAACTCTGAATGTACACATATGTGTTTTTCTGAGAGCTCTCACTTCCTTCCCTGTCCTCTCCCTCTGTCCTTGCCCCGTCCCTCTCTCCTTGCCCCTTTATTCCCCCCACCCACCCTTCTGTGCTTTTCTCTGGGATACAGTCTGATTACCAATGTTATCAATATTATGTAGTCCTATATACAGGACTAGGGATAATGTAGACTTTTTTCATTATGTTCTGCTATTTTGATGACCTGTATATTCCTGTTATGGGTTTAGCCAAATAATACTCTTTTATTGGTTCCTTTGCTTTATAAAGACCTCCACTACCTATGACATTGGCAGGTGCAGCTCACATAAAGCTGTCTATGATTGGTTTCACCCCCCAATAGTTTGTGGAGACCCTGTTTTTCCTTCCAGTGGGACGGAAGTGTCTCTGTTGGCTGTTATAGCCACTCTTTCTAGGTTTTGCCCTAGGTACAGCTCCCTCCCCTTCTTTTGCTATTAGGTGGGCCTATCCCCACCTTTTCTCTTGAGTGTATGCCTATCTCTCCCCCCCCCCCCCCGTCTTACGCTCCCAACCCCACCCCCCCTTTTTATTATTTTTTTCTTTCTCTTTTCCCACCATGACTGGATCCCGGAGGGATACTTTCCTTAAACTTTGCACTTTCAATGCACAATGTTTAAGTAAACCTTCTAAGAGATCACAAATTATATATGATTTTCACAAGTCCAAAGTCAGTATTGCGATTTTTCAGGAAACGCACTTTCACACTGATCACATTCCCACCCTTAGAAATAGGTACTACCCGAACTGGTTCCACAGTACCTACGCCCATCTAGAGGAGTGGTGATTGCATTCCATAAATCCATCACATACCATATGTTGGATGTCTGTGTGCTCACAGAGGGCAGATACATCTTTCTGAAGCTTACCATCCATGGTACAACTTATACCATAGCTACTTTGTATATTCCCAACCAGGATCAAATCAATCAGACTCTGAAAAGCTTTAATAAATTAATGGACTTTGCTAAAGGGGTTATCCTCCTTGCTGGGGACTTTAACTGTGTCCCTGACCCCATGCTAGATACATCTGCGGGAAAAAGTGCTATTTCTTATTCACAAATCAATCACCTGCAAAGGTTTCTGGGGCAATATAATGTAATGGATGTCTGTGAACTTTCTCATCCTACGTATAGGGATTACTCATTCTACTCCATAGCTCACTCTTCATACTCTCGCAATGATTACTCTGTCACTTTTTAAATAGCTTTTTTTTTTCCTTCCTTCAGACTACTTATTAAGGGGAGTGGTTAATTGGTCACAGGTGATCCCGGTCCTATAAAACTCTCTGTAGAACTAATTTCTGAGCTTGCTCATCCTTGAGCTTGCTTCCTCTTTGCTTGCTGGATCTCTGATCAAGTGGACCTTTTCTAAGTGGTGAGTTAAAAACCAGAGTTTAAAACAGGAGATTATAACAGGAGTCGTCAAACCTGTAAGTAACATCTGAAATTTCCTGTTATTAGTGTTGTTGTATCTGGGAAAATGTGTGCTAGCAAGATTGAAGGTTTTGTACAGTGCACAGTGTGCCGCATGTATGCAACTATGGAGCAACAGCTCCAGGATGGATACCGCTGTGACAGATGTGAGCAGGTTGCCCTTCTGGAAGCTTGCATTAGAGATCTGGAGGAGCAAATTGCAATGCTGGGCAGAACTGTCAACCTTGAAAGGGGTCCTCTGCTCACTGAGCAGGTGGCTAGTAGGGTTAATGGGGAGGGTGGAGGGGTAAGTCATGATTATAAGGTAGGTAGATGGGTTAATACAGTTAGAGGGAGTGGTAGGGGCTCACAGAAAAGAAAGGCCAGCCCTGGGTTTGAGCACCCTAACAGATTTGCCAAGTTGAGTGAAGATGTGGGGGTGGCAAACTCTGAGGTGGCAGCCCTAGATGTCACTGCTCCCCGTAACAGCCTCGAGAATAGCCCATCTAGTAGGGGTAGTGCAGGTAGGCCTAGACAATGGGTGGTAATTGGGGATTCTGATAGAATAATTTTTTGCCAGGATCACCTCCAGGGTTCAGCATGTGGTGGACCGGGTTGATATATTACTGGGAGGGGCTGGGCATGATCCAGCTGTCTTGGTCCACGTTGGAACCAATGACAGAATATATGTGACGTGTAGGCTCCTTAAGAACCAATTTAAATAATTAGGCTGCAAGTTGAAGAGAAGGACCTCCAAGGCAATATTCTCTGAAATGTTGCCTGTGCCATGCACAACACAGGAATGGCAGGGGGAGATTAGAGCCCTGAATGCATGGCTAAAGACCTGGTGTAAGGAGGAGGGCTTTGGGTTTTTAGAGCACTGGGCTGACTTTTCATTGGGGTGCAACCTATATGCTATCTATGCAAAAGATAGTAGGACAAACCCCAAAAAATTCTTCAAATATTTTAATATTAAAAAGGTCAGGTCTGAACATGTAGGCCCTTTACAAAATAATCTAGAGTGTTTGACTGGAGACAAAGAGAAGGCAAACTTATTAAATACATTCTTCAGCTCTGTGTATACAAAGGAGCATGGGGGAACTCATGTACATAATGGGGGTGGTAGTGAGCCCCAAATGATCCACAATGGCTCAAAAGTGAATTGGTCCAGAAGTATTTAGACAGAATAAAGGTAGATAAAGCACCTGGACCTGATGGCATCCATACACGGATCCTAAAGGAATTGAGCTCTGTCATTTCAAAGCAATTGTATCAAATTTTTAGGGACCCCTTAATGACTGGAATAGTACCATTGGATTGGCATAGGGCCAATGTGGTGCCCATATTTTAAAAGGGATCAAAGTCTTTACCAAGTAACTAAAGAGCTGTTAGTTTAACTTCTATAGCTGGGAAGATACTGGAGAGTTTAATAAAAGACCATATAGATGAGTTCCTGTTGGAAAAAAATGTTTTAAGCAACAGACACCATGGATTCATGAAAGACAGAAGTTGTCAAACAAACCTGATTTCTTTTTATGAGGAGGTAAGTAAAACCTTGGACAGAGGGATGGCTGTGGATGTGGTATACTTGGATTTTGCTAAAGCGTTTGACACCATTCCCCACGCATGGCTAATGTGTACGGTAAAGTCTATAGGCTTGGAAAGATCAGTTTGTAAATGGATAGAAAACTGGCTAAAAGACCGAATTCAGAGAGTAGTGGTTAATGATTCTTACTCTGAATGGTCTAAGATTATCAGTGGTCTACCCCAAGGTCCAGTGTTGGGGTCTTACTTTTCAATATATTTATAAATGATATAGGGTCTGATATTAAAAGTACCATTTCAGTGTTTGCAGATGACACCAAGATAGATTAGGCAGTGGAATAACGTCCTTACAGGATGCCTCTAACTTATAAGCAGACCTCAATGCACTGTCTAATTGGGCGACTATGAGGTTTAATATTGATAAATGCAAAGTTATGCATTTAGGGGCTAAGAATATGCATGCATCGTACATACTAGGGTGAGTACAACAGGAAGCGATAGTGGAGAAGGATCTGGGGGTTTTGGTAGATCATAAGCTTAATAATGGCATGCAATGCCAAGCTGTGGTTTCCAAAGCAAGCAAAATCCTTTCTTGTATTAAGAGAGGTATGGACTCCAGAGATAGAGACATCATTTTGCCCCTGTACAAATCATTAGTAAGACCTAATCTGGAATATGCAGTTCAGTTTTGGGCACCAATTCTCAAAAAGGGTATCGGGGAACTGGAGAAAGTGCAGAGAAGGGCAACTAAACTAATAAGAAGCATGGAGGAGCTCAGCTATGCAGAGATGTTAGAGGAACTGGATTTATTCTCTCTTGAGAAGAGGAGATTAAGGGGGATATGATCAACATGTACAAATACATAAGTGGTCCATATAGTGAACTTTTTGTGGGCTCTCTTTACGTCTAGAGGAAAAAAAATTCATCTCCAAATATGGAAAGGTTTCTTCACAGTTAGAGCTGTGAAAATTTGGAATAGACTCCCTCCACAGGTGGTTTTGGCCAGCACTGTAGATTGCTTTAAAAAAGGCCTGGATTCTCTCCTTAATGTAAATAATATAACTGGGTACTAACATTTTTAGGTAGAGTTGATCCAGGGTAAATCTGATTGCCTCTCGGGGAATCAGGAAGGATTTTTTTCCCCCGCTATAGCAAATTGGATCATGCTTTGCTGTTTTTTTTTTGCCTTCCTCTGCATCAACTGTGGGTGCAGGATTCTATATGTGATTGTATGGTTATATATAATTCTTCTATTTTTTTTTTTTTTGAACTAGATAGACTTGTGTCTTTTTTCCATCCGACTAACTATGTAACTATGTATGTAACTATGTAACTATGATTACTTCCTTGCGAGTCATTTTGCTCTGACCTTCCACCCGCAGAGTAGCATTGGGAATATCTTGCGGTCGGACCTCGCTCTGGTTTATTTATCCCTTTCCCTGCCGGACCTTTCCTCTCAGGAATGGACTTGGAGATTGACTCTTTACTTCATGATGAACCTTGCATGACTGATGTTAGATCTACTGGAACCAACTTCCTTCTGGACCATTGAAATGATGATACCTCTGCTCCTGTTCAGTGGGAAATGCTGAAGTGTGTGATGCGTGGTGTCTTTATTAAGCATGGGTCGCGCCTTAAGTGGGAACGCGCTGCTCAAATAATAGACTTGTCACTGCTTATTTCCAGGTTGGACAAGGCTTACAAATGTAATCAATCCCTGAGTACACTGCTCCAGCTCTCTGAAGCTCGTCTCCAACTCTTACAGCTACTTGATCAGAAAACTTGGTCTATGAAGGATAGGAATGTGGGAAATGTACTACAGTATGTACAGTTGTGCTCATAAGTTTACATACCCTGGCAGAATTTATGATTTCTTGGCCATTTTTCAGAGAATGAATGAAAACACAAAAACGTTTCTTTCACTCATGGTTAGTGTTTGGCTGAAGCCATTTATTATCAATCAACTGTGCTTACTCTTTTTAAATCACAATAACAACAGAAATTACCCAAATCACCCTGATCAAAAGTTTACATACCCTGCTGATTTTGGCCTGATTACATGCACACAAGTTGACACAAAGGGGCTTGAATGGCTATTAAAGGTAACCATCCTCACCTGTGATCTGTTTGCTTGTAATTAGTGTGTGTGTGTATAAAAGATCAATGAGTTTCTGGACTCCTGACAGACCCTTGCATCTTTCATCCAGTGCTGCACTGATGTTTCTGGATTCTGAGTCATGGGGAAAGCAAAAGAAATGTCAAAGGATCTGCGGGAAAAGGTAGTTGAACTGTATAAAACAGGAAAGGAATATTAAAAGGATATCTAAGGAATTGAGAATGTCAATCAGTAGTGTTCAAACTCTAATAAAGCAGTGGAAAATGATGGGTTCTGTTGAAACCAAACCACAGTCAGGCAAGCCAACTAAGATTTCAGCCACAACTGCCAGGAAAATTGTTCGGGATGCAAAGAAAAACCCACTAATAACTTCAGGACTCTCTGAAAACATGTGTTGTGCTGTTTCAAGATGCACAATAAGGAGGCACTTGAAGAAAGAT
The DNA here is from genome assembly GCA_018402905.1 of Glandirana rugosa. Lineage (NCBI taxonomy): Eukaryota > Metazoa > Chordata > Amphibia > Anura > Ranidae > Glandirana > Glandirana rugosa. The sequence goes on along the minus strand of BLSH010304807.1, from coordinate 338,969 downwards.
GGGCTGCATGGTCGAGTCACCAGAAGAAAGCCATTACTACGCAAATGCCACAAAGTTTCCCACATTACAATACGCCAAACAGCGCAGAGACAAGCCTCAAATCTTCTGGCACAAAATCATTTGGAGTGATGAGACCAAAATTGAGCTTTTTGGCCACAACCATAAACCCTAGTTTTGGAGAGGAGTCAACAGGGCCTGTAAAACACGGAGGTGGATCACTGATGTTTTTGAGATGTGTGAGCTACAAAGGCACAGGAAATTTGGTCCAAATTCACGGCAAGATGAATGCAGTATGCTATCAAAAAATACTGGAGGAACATTCATCAGCCATGAAGCTGCACATGGGACGTACTTGGACATTCCAACATGGCAATGATCTCTAACGAGCAGGGCCCTCTGATTCCTCTTGTACCAAATTGTGATGTAATTGTACTGCCTGCCTTCATTTTGTAAAGCGCTGCACAAAATGTTGGCGCTATATAAATCATGTATAATAATAATAATAATAATAATCCAAAACACAAGGCCAAGTTGACCTGTCATCACTATATATACTCCTTGTTTTGTTGGGATTTTTAAAGGCAATTTAATCTTATAATCATCTTTGAAGGCAATTTCTAAAGGATTTTAGAAGCAATTCAAACTCATAATCATTTAGAAAGTTTACAAAAATTTACAGGTTATTTCAGATATATCCTCACTTTTCCACTCTTTAACAAAAAGATTGGAAAAAAAATCAGCCCTGCATTGGCACATCAGATCCCTGGACAGATATATAAGGGAAAATATCAACCCTATAGGTCTAAGGATACAAATATTCCCCATTTTGGAGAATATTTCCAGTGAGTTAAAATCAAACTGGGAAATTAAATTGAATGATTGTTCCAGGGATCTGATGTTGCTTCTGCAGGAGAATACTGAAAAACTTTAGGAAATCTAGATAAGGAAATAGATAATATATATAACAGGTTAACACCTCTTAAAACTCACGAGGAATATAATGTATATGAACAGAAATTAAAGACTCATCTAGAAGAATTTAGTAAAAATATACTTCAGAAAAAAGAAAAAAAGTATTGGAGAGACAAAAACGCCTTTAGTGAGGGTAGAGCATACAAATGGGGCTCTAGTCATCCCAAAAAGGGAACACAAATGAAGAGATCAGGAAATGGTAATATGGATAAGGATTATTCCTCGGATACACCCTCCAATTATTCTTCTTCCTCAGTGTCTTCTTTGCAGACAGGACGACAATTTGGGAAAAGGAAAAACTCTACACGTAAGCAATTGGACAAGGATGGAGTACAACCCATAAAAAAACGCACTACAGACTTGGGAGTCACAGAAAATATACAAGACACAAAAAATGGTGGACATAGTACGGTGAGATCACAAAATACACTGGGGAAAGGACACACAAATAACACACACATTACAAGCAAAATGTTCAAGAATAAGAAGGATCAGGGAGCCATTCCAAAGACACCGATAACACCTACAGGCACTTTTTTAGAGAAGGACAAGGTTCCATCCTCAATACACACACCCACGATACAGAAGGGGATAGAGGCATACACAACCAAACCCCCGATCAAGGAAAATTAAATATAGTTAATCTGTCCTCCCACAGTCTGTCACAGGCAGAGAGGGAGGTCCTGGCGTTGGGCCTCTCCTTCTGCCCTGACAGGAGTGTGGACAAATTTGAACTAATAAAAGATGTAAATCTATTTGCTCGGAAGTTACTGTTTAAAAGCTTCCATTATAAACAGAACCAACATACTGAAGAAATAACCCCTGATCTCAAAGCAGCGGATTTCAGGGCACTACGAGACCTGAGTCTGCTGCTGGAAGAAAGTGGTTGGACTGAGATGGAGGCCGTTTGGGAAGAGGAGATGGAGGGGGATGATATGGGAGGGGGGGGGAGGGGGCAACAATTCCCAGTAGAGACAATAGAGGTCGATTCAAAAGGAAATCACATAAATTTCCTTCCTTGACACAGAATCCAGCCCTAGGTTTGTTTGTGCGACAAACAACCAAAGACATTGAAAATATGAAAACCATCACACATAGAGGAAATCTTACCCCCAAACAAGAGCAAGCTTTAAAATCATTGCAAAATAACGTTAATATTACAATCAAACTGGCGGATAAGGGGGGCAATATCGTAATAATGAACAACGATCAATATGAACGTATGTGTCTGAAAATTCTAAATGATCCCCTTTGCTACAGAAAGATTTCTGCAGCGATCGTGGATAGCTTTCATAATCAGTTTTATACTTTGGTGGATGAGGCAAGAGAAGAAGGCATTCTTACCCTGGAACAATGGGATTTTATACGGACTAGACATCCCCGTATTCCAACTTTTTATGCCCTCCCGAAAGTACACAAGAGCTTATTGGACCCCCCGGGACGACCCATCGTCTCCGGTAATGGTTGTCTAACGGAAGCCGCAAGCCAATTTATTGACTGGCACATAAGATCCCATGTCATGGGACTAGCCTCATACACCAAAGACACTATTCATTTACTCCAAATTCTGGAAAATATGGTGATCCCAGATAAGGCTTTGTTGGTAGCGGTTGATGTGGAATCCCTCTACGGCAGCATCCCCCATGATCTTGGGGTTGCTGCCGTGGAGAGAGTCCTACATCAGCACTCAACTCATGAATGGAAATTCAAAACCTTTATCTTGACCATGTTGGATTTTGTCCTTCGACATAACGTGTTTATGTTCAAGGGTTCCCACTACCTCCAGGTACGGGGCGTGGCAATGGGGACCTCATGTGCCCCATCATACGCCAACCTGTACCTGGGGGAGTGGGAAAAAGAGCTGTTGTCCCGTGATGACCTGGTCAGATATAGCGAATGTGTCGTGGTATGGCAAAGATATATAGACGACATATTTCTAGTGTGGGATGGATCAGTGGAACTACTGAACAGCTTCTTGGAGGAAATGAACAGGAACAAGATGAATCTGTTTTTTACCATGACTTATCATGAAAGCAGAGTCAGTTTTCTAGACATTTCCATCCAGAAGGATACAGAGGGCAGATTAAGCAGCACCCTCTACAGGAAAGAGACTGCTAGTAACACGGTACTACATGCGAACAGCTTTCACCCTGAACCCTTAAAAAAATCTATACCTTATAGTCAATTTCTAAGATTAAAACGTAATTGCACTTCATTTGAAGACTTTAAAACAGAAGCTGACTCTTTATATAAAAGGCTATGGAATAGAGGTTACACCAGGACAACACTAAAGAAGGCCTACAACAGGGTCAAAGACCTAGACAGACATCAATTAATATTCAAATCAATGGGTCACAAGGGACAATCCGACATGGGAATCACTAGGTTAATCACTAGATTCTCTCGAGAACATGACATGATACGTACAATACTAAGTAAGAATTGGCCCATTCTTAAGGAGGACCCTATCCTGGGGAATCTAGTGGGTACATACCCACAGATTACCTTCAGGAGAGCAGGCTCTTTACATGATCGGCTAGTTCAGAGTGAATATAGAGGGGACAACAGAGGGGACCCATGTGCGGATAAAGGCACTTTTCCCTGTGGGTCATGCGTATGTTGCCCCTTCATTGGTGGTAAAGGCTCCATAAAACTTCCGAATGGAGAAATCTTTAAAGCAAGACATTTCGTAAATTGCCACACGAGAGGAGTGGTTTACTTGGCCCGTTGCCAATGTGGCTCCTTTTATGTGGGCAAAACGAAACAGGAATTTCAGGCACGAATAAACAAGCACTTACAGGGCATGAGAATAGCTAACCTATACCTCCCCCTGGGTAGACATGTAGCCAAAGTCCACAATTATCACATGCCAAATATTGTATTCACAGCATTGGATAGGATACATGTTCCGCGTAGGGGAGGTGATTGGAACAAGACCCTTCTCCAGCAAGAAATGCGCTGGATTAGACGTCTCAAGGCCACCACCCCCCCAGGCCTAAACGAAGCTGAGAGCTATAGGCCTTTTTTGGAGGGCTTTAGCTCGGGCAAAACAGACTAAAATAGATTGTGACAAATAAAATTTGGACCTCTCTCTTTTCTGTATTCCTTCTCTCTTTCCTTCTCTCTTTTTCTTCCCCCTCCCCTCCTTCTCTCCCCCAGGCTTGTCCTCCCTCCTGTTCTCCCCTTGAAACTTCACAAGTTATAGGTTGGATGTTTTTGGGGGGTTTTCCAACTTTCCCTGGTCCGGAGTTCCCCCGTCCTAGATTTACCCCGTTCCTGATAGGTTACCCTCCATCTGGAGGAGTTTTCAAAGTGAAACTTAATAAGTTTAAAACCTTTTTAATACAAATGAGCTAGGATGGTCTATTGATAATAATTAATTGGATCAGAATGTTCTAGCTTAAAATGTTATTCTATATGGTGGTGAAATTTCTGTGATGTGCTCCCGGTGGCGATCTCTCTGGGGCTAGGCCTCGGGAATTTTATAGGTCCCCCTTATGTCCAGTGCAGGAAGGGACCCTGTGGTTTGGTGTCCTGCCACCCTGGGGCTCATTGGACAGCCCAAAATATGGTGAGGTATTGTGCCTCCCCAGTAGGTGGGGCTGTCATACAAATGCACTGTCGGTTACAAGTCCCGGACTTAGTCTATCCTTCTCCTTCCGGAATTCCGGTGGGGAAACGGATATGACGCTGCACGCGGTGACACACTTCCTGTGACGCACCGGCGCATGCGCGGTCTTTTTAAGACGCCGGGGATGGGAGCCGGCGCCATGTTTCAAATCAGCCGATCGGGTTGAGACGGCAGCAGACTCCCCAGGAGAGTAGACGGAGAGTTGTAGGTGGCTGGAGGAAAGGAGATCTCCCCAGACGGGGAACCCCATTCAGGGACCGCTGAGAGCTCTCTGTGACATCCCTGTAAACGGGACTTCCCTGTGACATAACTACACTCTGAAGAAATAGTAAGTAAATCAATTGAAAGTTGTAGACAGCCCAGACATTGTATTAGGGCAAATTTTTCAAAAAATTCCCCCCTTTTTTTGCTATGGTTTCTACTTTAGAACTTCCTGGGGACATACTTTTACACCGGTTTTTGGCATTTTTTGCCTCCCATCCTGACATATGGGGAGAGGGACCCTCACCGATGCGTGGGCCTCCCGGGAGTAGAACCATCCGGGAGCACAGTACTATACTACTATGTAAGTTGATCGAAATGTGTGTTATTGGCTGTTAGCATTTTCTATGCAACAATTTACAATCATATATGATGATATTAGCATATACATTGTCTATTTCCACAGAGAATGGTGGTATCTGTTCCCTGAAGAAGGAATCTTTATTGTCTTTCCGAAACGCGTAGGAGATACCCTGTTTCATTGTATGGTCTTTGAAATGTCCTAGGGCCATCTTGACTGGGTGATA
>BLSH010304807.1:315968-332007 GCA_018402905.1 Glandirana rugosa | reverse complement strand
CTTCTAAAATCCTTTAGAAATTGCCTTCAAAGATGATTATAAGATTAAATTGCCTTTAAAAATCCCAACAAAACAAGGAGTATATATAGTGATCAATACAAGGGATGATGGCAATATACACCCCAGTTTGTGGAGATACTCCTCTATAACCAAGTTGACCTGTCATTGGCTACAGCAGAATAAAATGAAGGTTCTGGAGTGGCTATATTAGTCTTCTGACCTCATTATCAGTGAGACACTCTAGGGAGATTTCAAATGTGCAGTTCATGCAAGACAGCCCAATGATTTCCAGGAACTGGAGGCTTTTTGCCAAGGGGAATGGGCAGCTTTACCATCTGAGAAGATAAAGAGCCTCATTCACAAATACCACAAAAGACTTCAAGCTGTCATTGATGTTAAAGGGGAAATACACGGTATTAAGAATTGGTGTATGTAAACTTTTGATCAGGGTCATTTGGGTAGTTTCTCTTGTCATTATGATTTAAAAAGAGTAAACACAGTTGCCTGATAATAAATTGCTTCAGCCAAACACTAACCATGAGTGAAAGAAAAGTTTTTGTGTTGTCATTCATATTCTCTGAAAAATGGCCAAGAAATCATATATTCTGCCAGGGTATGTAAACTTATGAGCACAACTGTACTACATGCAAACATGTACATGTCTCGCTCTGAGTGTCTCCCTTCACTTCATCATAAAGCCGGCCTTCACTTCACCATGAAGCCGGCCAGAACAGTGGAGCCACGGCAACACACAGCACGAGCAGCTTTAAGCCCCATTGCCTAGTAACGTTGATAGGGGTGATCCCCCATATTTTAAGTGCCTGCTTTTAACCTCATGCATGTGAGTTCTAGAAATTACTGTGTTATTAAAATGCATTGTCAGTCTGCACTCAGGGGAGCCCTTCTCTTTTTCTTTTTTCTTCTGTACATGCTAACAAACCAGGCAGATTGCTGGCTAGGGCCCTATATGATAGAAACGGCCTTGCTCCTATTTCCAAGCTAAAAGACTGGCAGATCAGATTACTCATCACCCTAAAAAAATCAATGGCCTATTTTGTGCATTTTATAATGATTTATATAACTTACCTTCGTGCCACCCCAACATGTCACCAGAGGAGTTTAGCTTTTGCGTCCTTTGATATATTACTGACACTGCTCTCCCCACTATCCTCAACTCTACTATTCAGGACCTTGAATGGCCCTTTTTCTCTAAAAAAATAATAAAAGCCCAGACCCTGATGGCTATACCACTCAATTCTACAATTTGTGACTCCCTTACCCCAATCCTCCTTAAAATATATAACGCCATTTCACCAGATTCTCCTTTCCTACCACAGGCTTTGGAGGCCCACATTATGGTTATAGAGAAACCAGGCAAGGAATCCTCCTTATGTGGGAGTTCTCATCCTATTTCCTTAACAAATATAGATATATGTCTATAGGATAAATTGATTGCTACCAGCCTCATACCCCTCTTGCCAGACCTGATTCACCTTGATCAAGTGGGCTTAAGACAATACTTCTCATGGAATATGCCCAAAGATGCCATCTCCCTGCATGTCTACTCTCGTTATATACCTAAAAGGCATTTGACCGGGTTAACTGGATATTTCTTGAACGTACATTTTGACAAATGATTGGCCCAAACTTGCTTCATAAAATATTAGCCCTTTATGGACACCTATCTGCAAAAGTCTGATCCAATGGCTTGCTCTTATATCCTATTTGGATCCACAATGGACTCAACAGGAGTGCCCTCTTTTTCCTCTGCTTTACATTTTGCCTATGGAGCACCTTGCCTTACGAAAAGACACCAACATTAACCACTTTAATACCAGGCTATAGTCAAATGACGTCCGCAGATGGGCTCTCCTCTATATTTTGCCGCTGCTGCGGGCACAGGGGCCTGCAGAGCGGCGATCAGGAATCAGGCGCATCTTCGGGACATAGCCCATCCCCGATCAGGGTAAAGAGCCAATAAAACCAGGCTCTTTACCGCCTAACCGGCTGTGTCCAATCACAGCCGGTCACTATGGAGATCCGTGTTCCCGCCACTCGTGCGTGCCCCCGGGGGCGTGCAGCATGGTGATCAGGGTTGAGGCTTGTCCCTCAGACAAAGCACAGCCCCGATCAGGGTAAAGAGCCAATGAAATTGGCTCTTTTTTTTTTGTTTAATATCTTTTTATTTCAGGGAAATCATGAAGAAAACATACTATGGTTACATAGCTCTCATAACAAGCATACAACATTGGTTATACAAAACTGATAATGAGCCACATGGGTATAAAAAGAAAAAGACAACTCTGGTGTTTTGTATGTAACTAGCAATTGAAAGAGATAAGAGGCAAAGAAGAGGCAGGAAAAGTTAAATAGGTATTGAAGAGGGAGAGAAAGTAAAACAAAGATGAGAAGAGGTGTCAGGAGTGATGGAGTTACCCAAGCGGTCGTCGGGCAGTAACCACAAGCACATAGCATTCCTTGTATTATAATGAGTCCAACATATTAGAAAGGATTATGACAAAGGCTGAGTTCAATTGGCAATATCATAAGTAAAGGTAAATGGACGTCATGAGAGGTGGTCAAGTTGAAGAAGAGATAATGTCCTTATAGTGGGAGGTGGTTTTGAATTCCAACCAAAGAGCCCATATTTTAGTATGCTTGGAAATGTCTCCTCTAGCTATATATGTGAGTTTTTTCCATTAAACAAAGGTTGTTTATCTTTAGGAACCAGCTTTTTACTGAGGGTATCTGGGGTTTGCCCCATAGTGTTGGGATGAGGGCATTGGCAGCATTGAGAATGTGTTGGGTGATGGAGCATTTGTACATGCCCAGAGGTTCTGTTGAGTTATGAAAAAGAATCATCCAAGGGTCCGTAGCAAGGGGGAGGCCTGTGTTTGCATTGTAGATTTTGGTAACTTCAGACCAAAAGGATTTAATGAGGGGACAATGCCACCATATATGGGAGTGGGAGGCAGTTTGGCCACAGTTCCTCCAACATAGTGGGGTATGTGAAGTAGAAATTTGGTGGAGTTTCAATGGGGTATAGTACCACCTAGCCAAGAGTTTATAATTAGTCTCTGCTATTTTGGAAGAAATTGAGGAAGTGTGCATCAAGGATAGAATTTTTTCCTTCTGTTCATCAGAGAGATTGGATTGTAAGTCTGCTTCCCAGTGTGTCAGGAATTCTGGATGTGTGGGGTATTGCAAGTCGTTGAGAGCATTGTAAAATTGTGATACCAGGTGTGTAGGTGGTTCTTTAAAGTTAAACATAGATTCCAATGGTGTTAGGTCTTGGGTATTTCTAATGGGTTGCGGAAGAGAGTAAAAGAACTGATTCAGTTGTTTGTACCTCCAGATGTCCATTAAAGAGGGCACTTTAGAGCCCAGGAAGGATTTTAAAGGTTTAAGTCTTCCATCTTGACTAATATGGTGTAGAAGAAGTGGGGTTTCCGGAGCCCATTCTTTGAAGCCCATGTCCATGGAGCCTGGTTGGAAGTAATCATGGTTCAGTATAGGCATAAGTGGGGAGTTATATGTCCAGGAGAATCTTTTGTGAAGAGAGTCCCAAATGTCCATCGTTGATGAAGTTAGGGGGGAAGTAAGATGAGAGGGGTTTCTATATATTTTTGGAATCCATGGAGTCGTGGACAGATCTGTTCCACTTAGAGAATGTTCTAATTGAACCCAAAGTTTAGACATCTTATGATATTTCCGATCAGTTATTCAAGATAGTATAGTGGATAAGTAATATGTTTTCAAATCTGGGAGAGCTAGTCCCCCTGAGGGTTTAGAGCGGAATAAAGTGGCTCTCGATATTGGGGGTTGGCGACCCCGCCAAATGAAGCGGGAGACCATGGTTTGGGTGGTGGAAAAAAAAAACAGGGGGGACACTCAATGGTATCATTTGGTAAAAAAAAAGTATGCGTGGCAGGATATTCATCTTGATAATGTTTATTTTCCCTAGCCAGGAGTGGGACATAGGGAACCAAGTTCGTAGATCATTTTTAATACTGTTCAATAAAGGAACGTAGTTATGTTTCAATACATTGCAGGGGTTCGGAGTGAGGTGGATTCCCAGGTATTTCATTGTAGTTGGCTGCCATTTGAACGGAAAGTTTGGTTTAAGGGAATTTGCTTCTGTACGGGGAATGTTAATATTTAATATTTCAGATTTGCATAAATTAATTTTAAAATTTGACAATGATTGGAATTGTTGAAATGCCATCATCAAGTTGGGCAGCGAGATGTGGGGCTGTTGGATATAAAAAAAAACATCAACTGCGTAAGTAGCATATTTATGTATTTTTGTGCCTACTTGGATCCCATGAATGTTGGCATTATTTCTAATGGAAGCCAGGAACGGCTCTATAGAGATAGCAAATAAGAGGGACGAGAGAGGACACCCCTGCCTAGTGCCATTTCTCAATGTAATGGGTGAGCTCAGGATGTCATTAACTCTTATTTGCGCCAATGGCTGAGAGTACATGGAGAAAATCCTAGTGATCATCCTAGGTCCCAATCTGAAATAGCTTAAAGTCATCCAGAGGTAGTCCCAGTCCACCCTATCAAACACTTTTTCAGCATCTGTGGATAAAAGAAGGGTGGGCTGGGCGCACCTCCGGACAAAGTGGATCAGCGTGATCGTACGTAGGGAGTTGTCTCTAGCCTCTCTGCCGGGGATAAAGCCTGTCTGATCAGCCGAGATCCATTTAGGGAGAAGGGGGAGCAATCCAATAGCTAGGACTTTGGCTAGTAGCTTTAAGTTAATATTCAGCAAGGAGATGGGACGATAACTCCCACAACAGGTGGGGTCTTTATTCGGCTTAGGGATAACTGTTATGTGAGCTGAAAGAGATTCCAGGCGTATATCAGAGGTCTTAGTAATAGAATTGACAGGAAGTTAGTTTAGGTAGTAGTATGTCACTGAATGTTTTATAGTACAGGGTTGTAAACCCATCAGGGCCGGGGGCTTTCCCTAATTTCATTGATTTCAGTGCCTTGAATTCCTCAAGTTTAAAGTCTAGTTCTAAGGATTTAAAAAAATTTGTGGGAGTGTAGGTAGTTTTATGTTCCTTAGAAATGACTGTATGCATTTATGTTTCTCCTCCGGGGAGTGGAGTGTCGCATCACCCTTGACATTATAGAGTTCAGTATAAACATTTTTAAACGCAGTTGTTATCTGATGCGAGTCATGGACCAAGTCCCCGGAGGGGAATTTAATTTTAGAGATAAAGGCAGCTGATTTTTTGGCTAGTAGGGATCTAGCAAGTTGCCTTCCCGCCTTATTTCCCCATTCGTAAAATGTTTGTGCCACGAGATGTGCTTTTCTTTTTATGGTAGTATTCAGGAGCTCCTCTCGCTTTAAAGAGAGGGCCTCCAGGTATTCTTTATGTAAGGAAAGTTTATGTTGTTTTTCTAGTTCAGCTACTTGATTCAAAGTGAGTTTAAGTAAGGCCTCATGTTCCCTTTTTTTCCTAACACCAAGCTCTATTAGTCTACCTCTCATGGTTGCCTTGTGCGCCTCCCAAGTTACTGAGAGTGGAACCCCCGGTGAGGTTCCCCTCAAAGTACTCTGATAGAGAGGTTGCTAATGTAGCTGTGTCTATTGGATCAGAGAGCAGTGAATCATTGAGCTTATAGCTATTGGTGAGTTTAGGAAGTGAGGGAAGAGAGATCCTGATATGTACCGGAGCATGGTGCGAGATTGTGGCTGTACCAATGGGGGCCAATCTCAGCAGAGGGAAATAAAAATGGTCTATAAAAATATTGTCAATACGGGAATATAATAAGTGTGTTTTAGAAAAGTATGAATAGTGCTTTTCTTCTGGGTGCAACTTGCGCCAGGCATCGACCAGCTGATGATCGTGGAGTCTTTTTTTAATGTAGGTCAGTTTTTTAAAGGATATTAGAGAGCGACCAGAGGAGGTATCCAGTAATGGGTCGAGGGGCATATTAATGTCTCCTGCTAAAATGGCCAGTCCTTCAGCAAAGTCAGTTAACTTGGATAGAATGGAGGATAAATAGGATGGTTGGTTAGCATTTGGGGAATAGACATTAGCAAGAGTACATTGAGTGTTCCCGATTAGAGTTGAGCGAACACCTGGATGTTCGGGTTCGGTGGGTTTGGCCGAACTTCGCGAAAAAGTTTGGATTTGGTACCGAACTTGACCCGAACTTTACCCCGAACCCCATTGAAGTCAATGAGGACCCAAACTTTTCGGCACAAAAATTACTGTAAAAAAGTCCTGGAAAGTGCTAGAGGGCTGCAAAAGGAAGTAAAATGATTTTAGAACAATAATCTGTCCCTTACAGTAACAGCAGGAACCTGACCCAATAGGAGTAGGCAATGATTTTAGAACAATAATTTGTCCCTTACAGCAACAGCAGGAACCTGACCCTATAGGAGTAGGCGATGATTTTAGAACAATAATCTGTCCCTTACAGCAACAGCAGGAACCTGACCCTATAGAACTAGAAGATGATTTTAGAACAATAATCTGTCCCTCTAAGCAGTAGACTCTACCTAGTCTAGTCAGATCGTTCTGTAATGCAGGATGAGATGCTATTAGATCTGCAATCTGTCCCTAAAAGCAGTAGTAGTAGTAATCGTCCACAATCAGATCGTTCTGTAATGCAGGATGAGATGTTATTATATCTGCAATCTGTCCCCCACAGCGCCGGCAGCATCCTCTCCCTACACTAGCCAGAGAGCATGTGACATGCAGCACTAAGTGACCCCAGCTTATAAAGAGGCTGGGTCACATGATGCACTGGCCAATCACAGCCATGCCATTAGTAGGCATGGCTGTGATGGCTTCTAAGGGCAAACCAGTGAAACGCTTGTTGATTCGCTGCCCTGCATCTATTCAACATGCGTGATCAAATATCCAAACCCAAACTTTTTTTCAAATATCCGGGTTCGGGTCCGGGTCACGGACTCCCCAAAGTTCGGTACAGACCCGAACTTTACAGTTCGGGTTCGCTCAACTCTATTCCCGATGTATCCCTTCATTTTGGTAAGCCGAAGAGATACGTTTTTACCAAACCCGATGGCAGCACCTTTGGCTTTATTGGTATCAGAGAGGCTATAGTACCACACTGGGTAATTAGGGGGAAAATAATTTGACATTAGTAGTATGTGTCAGGTGTGTTTCTTGTAGGAATGCTATGGAACACAATATCTGTTTTAGTTCTCAAAGGACTTGGTGTCCTTTTATGGCCACATTAAGACCCCTTACATTATATGAGATCACTTTAAGGTCAGCCATCGGGGTAGTGTTACGTCACTCCTCGGCCTAAGTGGTTATCTGCGTCTGCTGGGGTAGAGGGGGGAGGAGAAGGGCTTAGGAAGAATAGAAAAGCAGGAAATAGAAAAATAAGATGAAATGGTAACATGAGTATACATTTCTTGACCATTGCAAATGGGAGTAATAAATGTCACACAGAAATCTGCCGTGGTCCCACAGGGAGCGACAGACCAAGGCCCCACCGAACTCTCCTCTAAATGGAAGAATTAGTGTAGTTGCATAGAGGCCCCAGCCAGCAGCTCCCAACAGGAGGGGGGTGAAGGTCACAATCAAGAAGAAAAAATTATGCATGGTTATGTCAGAGTGCACAAGCTCCGTCTAAGTATGGCCTAGATAGCGTGTACACTTAACTTTAGACATAACCTCTAAGTAAGCAGAAGGGATTAAGGAATAAAATCCATAATGGGAACGATAGTCATTCAAATTTGGGGAAACATGGTGAACTGCCCCAGTAACAAATACAACAAACCTTTACATCAGTTTATTTGTAGTAAGCCGTTCAAGATAGGTTCACCAACTTACTTAAGTTTCTATTTTCTAAGTCCTCAAGTTTATATAATGTGGCCCTGTGTGCGTGGGCCAATCGTGTCACTGCATGTTGCAGTTCCTTTATCGCTTCGGCTTGGGAATCCTGGCGTTTCTCAGCTTCCTCCACTCTTGTCAGTAGATGTGCCATATCTGTCCTCACAGCTGAGATCTCTTTTTTATGGATCTCTCCAAGCTGTGGAACATGCCCACTAGTTCTTTCTTGAGGCTGCTAGCAAGGGAGGACATCTCAGATCCCGCAGGGAAGGCAGGATCCTCCATCAGTTCTGAGCTGTGGCGGGGAGATGCTGTGTGGGTGGAGGGAGAGCAACTCGAGCACGCGGTCTTGGCCCTGCCGTGCTGTTCGGGAGAGCCGTGGCCCTCCATGGCCAGAAAACACTGGATGGAGCCAGAGGTGGCCAGCTTAGCGGCGGATCCTTTCCCTTGCTTCTTTCCGGTATTAGTGTGGGATTTTGGTGGGCTTGGAAGGCATATTTAGAGGGTCTTCAGGCCAGTACAGTGACGGAGCTCGTGTCACGCACGACCAGCCAGCGCCATGCGGAGACTACGCCCCTTGTGTATCTGAATTACTTAATGTCCTTAGTAGTTGTTTTATACCGATGCTATCTCTTTTGTAGTTATGATAAAGAAAGTGAAAATGTCCATTTAATCGCTGTTCTTGGTCACTTTGTTGATATTATTTAGACAGGGTATATATCAAGAGGCTTACTATTTGCTCACCTGCCCATCAGAGCACCGGAGTAGCTGTCATCTGCCCATCAGAGTACCCAAGTACTTGTCACCAGCCCAACAAAGTACCCAAGTACCTGTCACCAGCCCGTCTGAGTACCTGAGTACCTGTCACCAGCCCATTTGAGTACTCAAGTACCTGTTACCAGCCCAGCAGAGATTCTCTCAGATATTGGCCCCTAGATTTGTCAATGCATTTAACTCCCTACTGAAAGAACAGACTTTGTCAGAGGATATGTTGAGAGCACATATCACGGTAATCCCGAAGGAAGGCAAGGACCCCGCTCAGTGTAGGAATTATCGACCCATCTCTTCATTAAATACCAATATAAAAAATTTTACATGAATCTTGGCAGCTAGGCTACAACCTCACCTTCAGAAGGTCATCCATTCAGATCAAACTGAGTTCATGCCTACCAAAGAGATAAAAGGTAACACCACTAAGGCAATGAATGTTATTTACCTGGCTCATCATCAGAAAATCCCTCTATGTTGGTTGTCATCTGATGCAGAAAATGCTTTTGATGGGGTGGATTGTCTTTTTCTGGAGAAGTTGGAATACATAGGAGTGGGACTGGTCTTCAGTAAGTGGATTAATACTATCTATTCGGTCCCAACAGCAGCAGTGAGGATTAATGAGGTAACATCTCTGAACTTTAAATTGTCTAATGGTACTGGACAAGGATGCCCACTTTCCCCAATGATCTTTATTTTAATCTTAGAGCCTTTTCTACGACATGTAAGGGGAAGTGTGGACATTCAGGGGTATAAAACTGGTAAGTAAGAGCACAAAGTAGCAGCATTCGCTGATGATGTGCTATTTTTTATTACATCTCCAGAAACAACACTACCTAATTTACTAAGGAAATGTGATCAATACTGTGATCTCTCAAATTTTAAGATTAATGTTCACAAATCAGAAATGTTAAATGTATCGCTGCTTTCTCTGAGGGTACAGGCTCTAAAGACATTGTTCCACTTTCCATGGGCCTCCGCCTTTTTGACATATCTAGGGGTTAAACTGATTCCCATGATGGGGGAAGTATATGCAGCAAATTTTACACCATTACTGAGGGGCCTAGCCTCCGATTTAGACAGATGGCACAGGGGGCAGCATTCATGGATAGGCAGGAACGCGATTTTAAAAATAAATATACTGCCAAGATTACTATATCTTTTTCAGACTTTACCGATTGCGGTCCCAACTGCATTTTTGAATTCAGTATGGGGTGTCTTTAGAAGATTTATCTGGGCAAAGGCAAAACCACAAATCTATCTCTCGGTGTCAGCAATGGCCAAAACCCGAGGAGGCATGGCATTTCCAGATCCGGTATGGTACTATCAGGCAGTACATCTGGCTAGGGTACTGGACTGGTGTAGGGAAGGAGAAAAGAAAGCATGGGTCAGAATCGAGCAATCATGCTTGAATCTTCCATTAGAATGTCTGCCATGGCTACGTTCTAGAGTACTCGGGTCATTAAGACAGCACCCCACTATAGGGGCAACTCTATGGGTGTTGCAACAAAGCCATCTATTTCTTAAAACAGAAGGGGAGATCACGTCATTGTATCCTGTAATGGGTAACCCTGCATTTCCACCTGGCTACATGGACAAAGGCTTTAAACGAATAGGTAGCTCACAAAAACTGCGGTTAGGGGACTTTTATGACAGATGAAAGTCTTAAGACTAAAACAGAAATACAGGCGATGTTTAATCCACCCCTAGATGAGTGGAGAACCGAGCAGTTAACCCACATCCTCGGGAGCACCATTAGGAGGGGAGTGTCCCTTTATTCAAACTCACCTATGGAAGATCTGTGCTTGACCGAAGGAATTATCAGTCACGGGGTGTCGAAGATTTATAGGATATTGATAGTTCCGGAGGAGGAGGGATATGTTCTAAAATTCTTAGGGAAATGAAAGGAGGATTTGGGCTGCACTTTCTCAGAAGGCACATTGGTCCATATTTACAAGTCTGAGGGTCTCATACTCCTGGAAAAGGAATAGGTAGTATATAAATTATGGTACCTATCTATGATCTTCACTATAGGCTCTTGGCTCAGTATGTTGTATGGTTTTTGTTTGATTTTTTCCTTTTTTCTGGTTGTTTGTTATGTTTGCCCCCTCTGTGTATGTGGATGGAGGGTTGAATAGGTAACTGGTGTGCATTTTGGTTGTTCAAAGTATATAGGAGGGGAAAACACCCTGGGGCAGATTCTACCCCGGGGATGGTTATCTGCCAACCAGCAGTAGAAGCAATACTCTTTAGCAATTTATGTTCAATTAACGTCAAGAATAGTAATAGGTGTGTGAGATGTTTTTGCTTGTCTAGAACTTTTTTTTTTTTTTTAAATATCTTTATTAAAGTTTTCTATTTTTACAATTATAAGAAAAAACAAAAGATAGACACGACATCAACATTCCCATTCCACATCACATTTACTAAAAGTGTTTGTCTGTGTTCCATCCTTCCCTTCTCTTCCCTGCTTTTTACTGATTTTATACCATTCTAAGCCCCCAGCAAGGGAGGAGGGAGGAACATGAGGGAAACAGGAAAAAAAAAGAAAAAAAGGGGGGATGGGGACGGCAGGAGGACCCTCACCCCCTTTACCACCCCAATGGAGCAGGTAGCAAAAATTTTGGAAGAAAGGAGGTGGGGGGGAGATAAAAAGAAAAAAGGAGGAAAGGGGGTGGGGGGTTTCTCCCTCTCCCTTACCTCTCTGTGTCACCTCTCCCATACAAATTTTACACTCAATACTTTAGTGCTCAATTCATAATATCACAAAAAAACAGTAGACTCCAACAAAATTTGGGTCCAAAACCACTTGTGTATATCCATATAGTGATAAAAAAAAGGGGGGAAAATCCTTGTGATTTATGAGGAGATTGCCTCCATCTTAATATATTATATTGCACTCTTCACCCTACTAGGTGCTACCACCAATTCCATTCATTCACCATTTCTTAATACATAAACTTCCATATCATATCAAAATATTACCTTATCTTCCCCATTACATTTAAAGTGTATTCCCTTCCATTCCCCCCCTCCCTTAATTCCCATAGTAGTGGCCCGGTATCCCTCTGGCAGACCAAACTAGGTGCTACCACCAATTCCATTCAAATTCCTAATACATAAACTTCCATATCATATCAAAATAATACCTTATCTTCACCATTACATTTAAAGTGTATTCGCTTCCATTCTCCCCCCTCCCCCAATTCCCATAGTAGTGGCCCGGTATCCCTCTGGCAGGTCTAAGTGTCAACTTCCCAATCCAAAGGGCTATCCCTTCCCAGAATGGTCTAATCTTAGGGCACATCCACCATAAGTGGAGGAATGTGTCCTGCTGGTCACATCCCCGCCGGCATCTGCCCCAAGGAACATTTCTGCGTTTGTGAACTTATGGAGATGCAGTGTGTTGCTTTAATCATCCTTTGAATCTGTGTAGATGTAAATTTAAACTCCATCTCTCTTTCCCATTCCCTTATATAGTATGGGGTTGTATTATTTTGGGCGTGAGTATCAATTTATACATTCTGGACAATAAATCTCCAGGCTCTGAATTATTGACGCACAGCGACTCAAAATTTGTAAGGGTACTCAGAGGCCTCACTTGTTTCTTCAATTTACTAAAGAAATCTGCCATTTGCCGGTATCTCCAATCGTCCAGCGGCCTCCCCCCAAGGGTCTCCACTAGTTCCCTCCATGGTAATTGGCTTCCCCCTGGGGCAAATTTTGCGCATGTAATATTCCCCTCTAGGCCCCGCAGGCACATGTACCCTGGCTCTTCCCCCGGAGGGAACCAGGGATACCCTCCTATCGGGGCCAAGGGGGACACCGGGAGGGAGAACATCCCCGATATATTCAACCTGTCCCACACAGCCAAAGTTGACCGGGTCAGTGGTGATGTCCAATCCGATAACCCCATTGCCCAAGGGATACATCAGGCATTCCAACCCCTCCATCCAACATATGTCTACGCATTATACCGTATGCCAACTTCGGGTGTCTGTCCCCCCACACAAATGTCAGAAACTCCCTCCTCATCCGTTTAAAAACAACAGGTGGAAGTACTATCGGTACCGTGCATAGTTTATAAATTATCCTAGGTAGCACTCTCATTTTAAGAGCGTTTACTCTTCCAAACCAGGTCAGTAGGTGTCCCCTCCATCTCTGCAGGTCTCTCTCTATTTCTGAAAGCAGAGACCCGTAATTAAGGTCATAAAGGAGCTTTGCGTCTGATGTAATCTGTATCCCAAAATATAGTAATGAATCTACTTTACAAATAAAAGGAAAGGATTGTTTCAATTGGGTGGCCAGCCCTGGGGAAATATGAAATGGCATCAGCATAGATTTTCAAAGTTTATTTTAAAGTTAGATAAAAGGCCAAACCTTCGTACTTCGGCCAATAATTCCTCCAGGGACTCCTGAGGTATAGAGTGATAGACCAATAATTCATCTGCATAGGCTGAGACTTTACGTTCCATTGATCCTATGCGTATCCCTGGTATCTTCTCATTTTTCCTGACCATGCAGAGAAAGGGTTCCAAAACCATAATGGGGATAGGGAACACCCCTGCCTGGTTCCATTACTTATTTCAAAATATTCTGATAATCCTCCATTAACCTTAATTTTTGCTCTAGGGTTCGCATACAGTGCCATCACCCACAACATCATTCGATCTCCCAGGCCCATCTCCCTCAACACGCAAGACACGAAGGCCCAGTCTACCCTGTCAAATGCTTTCTCAGCATCCATCGAACGCATTACACTCAGGACAGGGCACGGTCCATGCCGCAACCAGTGAAGCACATGGAGGGCTCTTTTGGTGTTATCCCTGGCCTCTCTACCCTCCACAAAGCCCGCCTGGTCCGGATGGATCCGTCCAGGAGGGAGATTGGCACAGCACTGAGGGTCCTTCCCCTGTTTTGGGAGGACCGTCACGTATGCCAACAGTGCCTCTCGCGACGGGATTGTCATCTGTAATCAAATTAAAATAACTGGGGGTGTGGCTTGCGGCTCAAGGCGACGGACGTGTCTCGAGCGAGCTCCGGACACCCGGTGTAATATCCAAAGGAATCCGGGCTGAGAAGCAAGGAAGGAGACTGGCTCATCGCACCTACAGTCACCCTGGACAGAGAGCTCCCTATTGAGACTGGTCCCAGGACGATCGACCACCGGATCAGAGAGCGGGAGGACGCGGGTACGGACTAGCGCGGCTCCGGGCCACCGACAAAAGGACTGGTAAGCGAGCAGGCGGAAGCCTCCCAAACACCCTCCACACACTTACCGGACTATCAGGCCCAACATACCCGCCAATCCCACCGGACAGCTGAACGAACCGGCGGTCGGTACTTACTAGAGCCCCCAGGCTCACTGAAGGCCTACTGAGGCCTAACTCCGGACACTGTTCTCCAAACGAGAAAAAGGCTCATAACTATTAAGAATAGCTCAGGGAGACACCAGAAGAAATCTCTCTATCTAAACAACACATAAAAGGACATTCATTTATAGAGAAAAGCTTAATAATCACTTTACTGTAAAACCGGAAGTTCTCACAAACGGCGGCCACCTTGGCACACCCTGGGCATTTACCAGCTAAACTACTAATGAAGCCATTTTGGTACTCCCAATAAAAACCAGTGATAACTAAAGAAGACTACACCGGTTAGAATTAAAGTCAAAGAACTTTAACTAGAAAACATCAATTGAAGATATAAAAATCGGACACTACCAAAAACAAGATTCACAATACTAACACACTGAGTATATGGAAATGACCGATTATTAATCTCCTGTCATAGGTCACCACTCAGCCTAGGCATATAAGTTGGGAAATCCTTTCAAAATGGGTAAACCTCAAAGAACAAGTTCACAAACAAGTTCGCAAACACGATACCAGCGTTCCCTAACAAGCTCCTCCTGCCCAGACATTGCAGACATTTTCAAAAACCAAACGCAAAAAGGCAGGAACATGACAAACAAACATCCTTCACAGGAATACACTGATGAGGAAGATTTTGATGAGGAATCCTTGGCCGCATCTGACAGACCATCAAGACCGTCAACAAGTCATGACCAACCACTAACTTTTGGAGACATGACGGAAATTGCGGCTGACATAAAGAAATCCTTTTCTTCTGCAATTACAGACCTTAAAGCGGACATTTTGGTCCTGACTGAACAATTAACATCCAATGAAAAATCAGGGAAACAAAGAGACAAAGCAATCAAAAGACTAGACCAGATAACCTCCACACACTCCCTTCATCTAATCAATTTAAACAGACAAATAGAAGACCTGGATAACAGAGGGAGAAGGAAAAATATTAGGATAAGAGGTATACCAGAAACAATTAATCCAGAAGAAATAATACCAGTACTGACCTCTATCTTTAATAATATCTTGGAAAGACCAATTGACTCCACAATCAAATTTGAAAGAGCACACAGAGCTCTGAGACCCAAAGGACCGGATTCAGCTCCACCCAGAGATATCATATGCTGCCTCGATAACTTCCCCCTAAAGGAAGAAATCCTGAGGAAAGCCAGACAAAATGACCAGATACTCTTTAATGGAGCAACAATCCAACTTTTCCAAGACCTTTCGCCAATCACCCTGAAGAACAGAAGAGCAATAAAACCGCTTCTAGATATCCTCAAGGAGAAAAAAATCCAGTATAGATGGAAATTTCCGTTTGCGGTGCAGATTACAGTAGACAACAAACAGGTACTCCTCCGTACACCAGAAGACATTCCATTTTTCTGTGAGGCGATCCAAAACGAAATAATTGAATTACCTGAATGGTATCAAGAGTTCCGTCTCCCGCCACCAATTCCATCAGGGACCTCACCAGGAAACTCCCCTAACAAATCTCCCTATCCTAAAGGGAAAAAGCAGAAGTACAACGAGAGTCAAAACTCTGGCACACCCGCTCCCAAGACTCCAAGGACCAGGGACAACAGACATCAAAATTAACCAACTTGGACAACAAGAATATTCATCATAACTAGAGTTGAGCGAACACCTGGAAGTTTGGGTTCTGCTGGTCCGTCCGAACTTCGGGACAAAGTCCGGGTCCGGGTCCGGACGGAACCCGAACGATCGCACGGAGGCCTGGGCCTGGGCCTGAAACAGGGCTTCAAGCCTGCCTGGTCGTCTTGGGTTTGAAGGTCCACAAGCGAGTTGAGATCAATACTACTTATAAGAACAACAGGTTCAACCAATTAAAACTACAGACAACAGGGACCAGGAACCTCAGAACCCTCGCCCACACGGTCTCAAAACTGAGAGCAACATGAAGACGAAAAAGGGAAATCCTATCCCTCTAAACAATCCCCTCAAAGGACCACTCCAGGGACTACCTTAACCACCGCCCTCTGCCTTGAGAACTATGGTAAGTCCATTAAGTTAATAAAGCAAAACCTAGCGGAGTGTCTTTTTACCTTACAG
>BLSH010304807.1:269707-291125 GCA_018402905.1 Glandirana rugosa | reverse complement strand
ACAGGAACCTCTCCCTAATGCAGTAGTAGATGGTCTTAGAACTATAAACTCTCCCTCGGAGCACCAACAGGAACCTCTCCCTAATGCAGTAGTAGATGGTTTTAGAACGATAAACTCTCCCTCAGAGCACCAACAGGAACCTCTCACTAATGCAGTATTAGATGGTTTTAGAACGATAAACTCTCCCTCAGAGCACCAACAGGAAACTCTCTCTAATGCAATAGTAGATGGTTTTAGAATGATAATCTCTAACTCAGGGCACCAACAGGAACCTCTCTCTAATGCAGTAGGAGATGGTTTTAGAACGATAAACTCTCCCTCAGAGCACCAACAGGAACCTCTCTTTAAAATATTAGATGTTTTTAGAACGATAAACTCTCCCTCAGAGCACCAACAGGATCCTCTCCCTAATGCAGTAGTAGATGGTTTTAGAATGACAATCTCTCCCTCAGAGCACCAACAGGAACCTGTCCCTAATGCAGTAATATATGGTTTTAGAACGATAAACTCTCCCTCAGAGCACCAACAGGAACCTCTCACTAATGCAGTATTAGATGGTTTTAGAACGATAAACTCTCCCTCAGAGCACCAACAGGAAACTCTCTCTAATGCAGTAGTAGATGGTTTTAGAATGATAATCTCTCCCTCAGGGTACCAACAGGAACCTCTCTCTAATGCAGTAGGAGATGGTTTTAGAACGATAAACTCTCCCTCAGAGCACCAACAGGAACCTCTCTTTAAAATATTAGGAGATGTTTTTAGAACGATAAACTCTCCCTCAGAGCACCAACAGGATCCTCTACCTAATGCAGTAGTAGATGGTTTTAGAATGACAATCTCTCCCTCAGAGCACCAACAGGAACCTGTCCCTAATGCAGTAATATATGGTTTTAATGATAATCTCTCCCTCAGAGCACCAACAGGAAACTCTCCCTAATGCAGTAGTAGATGGTTTTAGAACAGTAAACTACCTCAGAGCACCAACAGGAACCTCTCCTTAATGCAGTAGTAGATGGTTTTAGAATGATAATCCCTCCCTCAGAGCACCAACAGGAACCTCTCCCTAATGCAGTAGTAGATGGTCTTAGAACTATAAACTCTCCCTCGGAGCACCAACAGGAACCTCTCACTAATGCAGTAGTAGATGGTTTTAGAATGATAATCTCTCCCTCAGAGCACCAACAGGAACCTTTCCCTAATGCAGTAGTAGATGGTTTTAGAACGATAAACTCTCCCTCAGAGCACCAACAGGAACCTCTCCCTAAAGCAGTAGTAGATGGTTTTAGAATGATAATCTCTCCCTCAGGGCACCAACAGGAACCTGTCGATAATGCAGTAGTAGATGGTTTTAGAATGCTAATCTCTCTCTTAGACTACAACAGGAATCTCTCCCTAATGCTGTAGTAGATAGTTTTAGAACAATAAACTCTCCCTCAGAGCACCAACAGGAACATCTCCCTAACGCAGTAGGAGATGGTTTTATAACAATAAACTCTCACTCAGAGCACCAACAGGAACCTCTTCCTAATGCAGTAGTAGATGGTTTTAGAATTATAATCTCTCCCTCAGAGCACCAAAAGGAACCTTTCCCTAATGCAGTAGTAGATGGTTTTAGAACGATAAACTCTCCCTCAGTGCACCAACAGGAACCTCTCCCTCTAGCAGAATGTGATGATTTTAGAACAATAATCTGTCACACACAGAAGCAGAAGGAACCTCTTGCTCTAGCAGCATGTGATGATTTTAGAACAATAATCTGTCCATCACAAGAGCAGCAGGAACCTCTCCCTATAGCAGTAGGAGAGGAATTTAGAACAATAATCTGTCCCTCACAGGAGCAGCAGGAACCTCTCCCTAATGCAGTAGTAGATGGTTTTAGAACAATAAACTCTCCCTCAGAGCACCAACAGGAACCTCTCCCTAATGCAGCAGTAGATGGTTTTAGAATGGTAATCTATCCCTCAGGGCACCAACAGGAACCTCTCTCTAATTAAGTTGTAAATGGTTTTAGAACAATAAACTCTACCTCAGAGCAACAACAGGAACCTCTCACTAATGCAGCAGTAGATGGTTTTAGAATGATAATCTCTCCCTCAGAGCACCAACAGGAACCTGTCTCTAATTCAGTAGTAGATGGTTTTAGAATGATAATCTCTCCCTCAGAGCACCAACAGGAACCTCTCCCTAATGCAGTAGTAGATGGTTTTAGAATGATAATCTCACCCTCAGGGCACCAACAGGAACCTCTCCCTAATGCAGTAGGAGATGGTTTTAGAACGATAAACTCTCCCTCAGAGCACCAACAGGAACCTGTCCCTAATGCAGTAGTAAATGGTTTTAGAATGATAATATCTCCCTTAGAGCACCAACAGGAACCTCTCCCTAATGCAGTAGTAGATGGTTTTAGAACGATAAACTCTCCCTCAGTGCACCAACAGGAACCTCTCCCTCTAGCAGTATGTGATGATTTTAGAACAAGAATCTGTCACACACAAGAGCAGAAGGAACCTCTTGCTCTAGCAGTATGTGATGATTTTAGAACAATAATCTGTCCCTCACAGGAGCTGCAGGAACCTCTCCCTAATGCAGTAGTAGATGGTTTTAGTACAATAAACTCTCCCTCAGAGCACCAACAGGAACTTCTCCCTAAAGCAGTAGTAGATGGTTTTAGAATGATAATCTCTCACTCAGAGAACCAACAGGAACCTCTCCCTAATGCAGTACTAGATGGTTTTAGAACGATAAACTCTCCCTCAGAGCACCAACAGGAACCTCTCCATAATGCAGTAGTAGATGGTTTTCGAATGATAATCTCTCCCTTAGAGCACCAACAGGAACCTCTCCCTAATAAATTAGGAGATGATTTTAGAATGATAAACTCTCCCTCAGAGCACCAACAGAAACCTGTCACTAATGCAGTAGTAGATGGTTTTTGAATGATAATCTCTCCCTTAGAGCACCAACAGGAACCTTTCCCTAATGCAGTAGTAGATAGTTTTGGAACGATAAACTCTCCCTCAGAGCACCAATGGGAACCTCTTATTAATACAGTAGTAGATGGTTTTATAACAATAAACTCTCCCTCAGTGCACCAACAGGAACCTCTCCCTAATGCAGTAGTAGATGGTTTTAGAATGGCAATCTCTCCCTGAGAGCACCAACAGGAACCTCTCCCTAATGCAGTAGTAGATGGTTTTAGAATGATAAACTCTCCCTCAGAGCACCAACAGGAACCTCTCACTAATGCAGTAGTAGATGGTTTTAGCACGATAAACTCTCCCTCAGAGCACCAACAGGAAACTCTCTCTAATGCAGTAGTAGATGGTTTTAGAATGATAATCTCTCCCTCAGGGCACCAACAGGAACCTCTCTCTAATGCAGTAAGAGATGGTTTTAGAATGATAATCTCTCCCTCAGAGCACCAACAGGAACCTCTCCTTAATGCAGTAGTAGATGATTTTAGAACGATAAACTCTCCCTCAGAGCACCAACAGGAACCTCTCACTAATGCAGTATTACATGGTTTTAGAACGATAAACTCTCCCTCAGAGCACCAACAGGAAACTCTCACTAGTGCAGTAGTAGATGGTTTTAAAATGATAATCTCTCCCTCAGGGCACCAACAGGAACCTCTCTCTAATGCAGTAGGAGATGGTTTTAGAACGATAAACTCTCCATCAGAGCACTAACAGGAACCTCTCTTTAAAATATTAGGAGATGGTTTTAGAACAATAAACTCTCCCTCAGAGCACCAACAGGAACCTCTCCCTAATGCAGTAGTAGATGGTTTTAGAATGATAATCTCTCACTCAGAGAACCAACAGGAACCTCTCGCTGAAACAGTAGTAGATGGTTTTAGAACAATAAACTCTACCTCAGAGCACCAACAGGAACCTCTCACTAATGCAGTAGTAGATGGTTTTAGAACGATAAACTCTCTCTCAGAGCACCAACAGGAACCTCTCCCTAATGCAGTAGTAGATGGTTTTAGAATGATAAACTCTCCCTCAGAGCACCAACAGGAACCTCTCACTAATGCAGTAGTAGATGGTTTTAGCACGATAAACTCTCCCTCAGAGCACCAACAGGAAACTCTCTCTAATGCAGTAGTAGATGGTTTTAGAATGATAATCTCTCCCTCAGGGCACCAACAGGAACCTCTCTCTAATGCAGTAAGAGATGGCTTTAGAATGATAATCTCTCCCTTACTGCACCAACAGGAACCTCTCCTTAATGCAGTAGTAGATGGTTTTAGAACTATAAACTCTCCCTCAGAGCACCAACAGGAACCTCTCTCTAATGCAGTAGGAGATGGTTTTAGAACGATAAACTCTCCATCAGAGCACCAACAGGAACCTCTCTTTAAAATATTAGGAGATGGTTTTAGAACAATAAACTCTGCCTCAGAGCACCAACAGGAACCTCTCCCTAATGCAGTAGTAGATGGTTTTAGAATGACAATCTCTCCCTCAGAGCACCAACAGGAACCTGTCCCTAATGCAGTAATATATGGTTTTAATGATAATCTCTCCCTCAGAGCACCAACAGGAAACTCTCCCTAATGCAGTAGTAGATGGTTTTAGAACAATAAACTACCTCAGACGCTAACAGGAACCTCTCCTTAATGCAGTAGTAGATGGTTTTAGAACTATAAACTCTCCCTCGGAGCACCAACAAGAACCTCTCACTAATGCAGTAGTAGATGGTTTTAGAATGATAAACTCTCCCTCAGAGCACCAACAGGAACCTCTCCCTAAAGCAGTAGTAGATGGTTTTAGAATGATAATCTCTCCCTCAGAGCACGAACAGGAACCGCTCAATAATGCTGTAGTAGATGGTTTTAGAATGCTAACCTCTCTCTTAGACCACCAACAGGAACCTCTCCCTAATGCCGTAGGAGATGGTTTTATAACGATAAACTCTCCCTCAGAGCACCAACAGGAACCACTCCCTAATGCAGTAGTAGATGGTTTTAGAATGATAATCTCTCCCTTCAGAGCACCAAAAGGAACCTTTCCCTAATGCAGTAGTAGATGATTTTAGAACGATAAACTCTCCCTCAGAGTAGCAAACAGGAACCTCTCACTAATGCAGTAGTAGATGGTTTTAGAACGATAAACTCTCCCTCACAGTACCAGCAGGAACCTCTCCCTCTAGCAGTATGTGATGATTTTAGAACAATAATCTGTCACACACAGGAGCAGAAGGAACCTCTTGCACAAGCAGTATGTGATGATTTTAGAACAATAATCTGTCCCTCATAGGAGCAGCAGGAACCTCTCCCTATAGCAGTAGGAGATGAATTTAGAACAATAATCTGTCCCTCAAAGGAGCAGCAGGAACCTCTCCCTAATGCAGTAGTGGATGGTTTTAGAACAATAAACTCTCCCTCAGAGCACCAACAGGAACCTCTCCCTAATGCAGTAGTAGATGGTTTTAGAATGATAATCTCTCCCTCAGAGCACCAACAGGAATCTCTCCCCAATGAAGTAGTAGATGGTTTTAGAATGATAAACTCTCCCTCAGAGCACTAACAGGAACCTTTCACTAATGCAGTAGTAGATGGTTTTAGAACGATAAACTCTCTCTCACAGCACCAGCAGGAACCTCTCCCTGTAGCAGTAGGTGATGATTTTAGAACAATAATCTGTCACACACAGGAGCAGAAGGAACCTCTTGCTCTAGCAGTATGTGATGATTTTAGAACAATAATCTGTCCCTCACAGGAGAAGCAGGAACCTCTCCCTATAGCAGTAGGAGATGAATTTAGAACAATAATCTGTCCCTCAAATAGCAGCTGGAACCTCTCCCTAATGCAGTAGTAGATGGTTTTAGAACAATAAACTGTACCTCAGAGCACCAACAGGAACCTCTCACTAATGCAGTAGAAGATGGTTTTAGAATGATAATCTCTCCCTCAGAGCACCAACAGGAACCTGTCCCTAATGCAGTAGTAGATGGTTTAGAATGATAATCTCTCTCTCAGAGCACCAACATTAACCTCTCCCTAATGCAGTAATAGATGGTTTTAGAACGATAAACTCTCCCTCTGAGCACCAACAGGAACCTCTCTCTAATGCAGTAGTAGATGGTTTTAGAATGATAATCTCGCCCTCAGGGCACCAACAGGAACCTCTCCCTAAAGCAGTAGGAGATGGTTTTAGAACGATAAACTCTCCCTCAGAGCACCAACAGGAACCTATCCCTAATATATTAGGAGATGGTTTTAGAACGATAATCTCTCCCTCAGAGCACCAACAGGAACGTGTCCCTAATGCAGTAGTAGATGGTTTTAGAAAGATAATCTCTCCCTTAGAGCACCAACAGGAACCTCTCCCTAAAGCAGTAGTAGATGGTTTTAGAATGATAATCTCTCCCTCAGGGCACCAACAGGAACCTCTCCCTAATGCAGTAGGAAATGGTTTTAGAACATTAATCTCTCCTTCAGAGCACCAACAGGAACCTGTCGATAATGCAGTAGTAGATGGTTTTAGAATGCTAATCTCTCCCTTACACCACCAACAGGAACCTCTCCCTAATGGAGTAGTAGATAGTTTTAGAACGATAAACTCTCCCTCAGAGCACCAACAGGAACGTCTCCCTAATGCAGTAGGAGATGGTTTTAGAACGATAAACTCTCCCTCAGAGCACCAAAAGGAACCTTTCCCTAATGCAGTAGTAGATGGTTTTAGAACGATAAACTCTCCCTCAGAGCACCAGCAGGAAACTCTCCCTCCAGCAGTATGTGATGATTTTAGAACAATAATCTGTCACACACAGGAGCAGGAGGAACCTCTTGCACAAGCAGTATGTGATGATTTTGGAAAAATAGTCTGTCCCTCACAGGAGCAGCAGGAACCTCTCCCTATAGCAGTAGGAGGTGAATTTAGAACAATAATCTGTCCCTCACAGGAGCAGCAGGAACCTCTCCCTAAAGCAGTAGTAGATGGTTTTAGAACAATAAATTCTCCCTCAGAGCACCAACAGGAACCTCTCCCTAGTGCAGTAGTAGATGGTTTTAGAATGATAATCTCTCACTCAGAGAACCAACAGGAACCTCTCGCTAAAACAGTAGTAGATGGTTTTAGAACAATAAACTCTCTCTCAGAGCACCAACAGGAACCTCTCACTAATGCAGTAGTAGATGGTTTTAGAACGATAAACTCTCTCTCAGAGCACCAACAGGAACCTCTCCCTAATGCTGTAGTAGATGGTTTTAGAACGATAAACTCTCCCTCAGAGCACCAACATGAAACTCTCCCTAAAGCAGTAGTAGATGGTTTTAGAACGATAAACTCTCTCTCACAGCACCAGCAGGAAACACTCCCTCTAGCAGTAGGTAATGATTTTAGAACAATAACCTGTCACACACAGGAGCAGAAGGAACCTCTCACTCTAGCAGTATGTGATGATTTTAGAACAATAATCTGTCCCTCACAGGAGAAGCAGGGACCTCTCCCAAAAGCAGTAGGAGATGAATTTAGAACAATAATCTGTCCCTCACAGGAGCAGCATGAACCTCTCCCTAATGCAGTAGTAGATGGTTTTAGAACGATAAACTCTCCCTCAGAGCACCAACAGGAACCTGTCCCTAATGCAGTAGTAGATGGTTTTAGAATGATAATCTCTCCCTCAGAGCACCAAAAGGAAACTTTCCCTAATGCAGTATTAGATGGTTTTAGAACGATAAACTCTCCCTCAGAGCACCAACAGGAACCTCTCACTAATGCAGTAGTAGATGGTTTTAGAACGATAAACTCTCCCTCACAGCACCAGCAGGAACCTCTCCCTCTAGCAGTATGTGATGATTTTAGAACAATAATCTGTCACACACAGGAGCAGTAGGAACCTCTTGTTCTAGCAGTATGTGATGATTTTAGAACAATAATCTGTCCCTCACATGAGCAGCAGGAACCTCTCCCTATAGCAGTAGGAGATGAATTTAGAACAATAAACTCTCCCTCAGAGCACCAACAGGAACCTCTCCCTAATGCAGTAGTAGATGGTTTTAGAATGATAATCTCTCACTCAGAGAACCAACAGGAACCTCTCCCTAATGCAGTAGTAGATGGTTTTAGAACGATAAACTCTCCCTCAGAGCACCAACAGGAACCTCTCCCTAATGCAGTAGTAGATGGTTTTAGAATGATAATCTCTCCCTCAGGGCACCAACAGGAACCTCTCCCTAATGCAGTAGTAGATGGTTTTAGAACGATAAACTCTCCCTAATAAATTAGGAGATGGTTTTAGAATGATAAACTCTCCCTCAGAGCACCAACAGGAACCTGTCCCTAATGCAGTAGTAGATGGTTTTTGAATGATAATCTCTCCCTCAGAGCATCAACAGGAACCTCTCCCGAATGCAGTAGTAGATGGTTTTAGAACGATAAACTCTCTCTCAGAGCACCAACAGGAACCTCTCCCTAATGCAGTAGGAGATGGTTTTATAATGATAAACTCTCCCTCAGAGCACCAACAGGAACTTCTCCCTAATGCAGTAGTAGATGGTTTTAGAATGATAATCTCTCCCTCAGAGCACCAAAAGGAACCTGTCCCTAATGCAGTAGTAGATGGTTTTAGAATGATAATCTCTCCCTCAGAGCACCAACAGGAACCTCTCCCTAATGCAGTAGTAGGTGGTTTTAGAACAATAAACTCTCCCTCAGAGCACGAACAGGAACCTCTTCCTAATGCAGAAGTAGATGGTTTTAGAATGATTAACTCTCCCTCAGAGCACCAACAGGAACCTTTAACTAATATATTGGGAGATGTTTTAGAACAATAAATTCTCCCTCTAAGCACCAACAGGAACCTCTCCCTAATGCAGTAGGACATGGTTTTAGAACAATAATCTGTCACACACAGGAGCAGAAGGAACCTCTCGTTCTAGCAGTATGTGATGGTTTTAGCAAAAATAATCTGTCCCTCACAGTAGCAGCAGGAACCTCTCCATATAGCAGTAGGAGATGATTTTAGAACAACAATCTGTCCCTCACAGGAGCAGCATGAACCTCTCCCTAATGCAGTAGTGGTTGGTTTTGGAACAATAAACTCTCCCTCAGAGCACCAACAGGAACCTTTCCCTAATGCAGTAGTAGATGGTTTTAGAATGATAATCTCTCCCTCAGAGCACCAACAGGAACCTGTCCCTAGTGCAGTAATAGATGGTTTTAGAATGATAATCTCTCCCTCAGGGCACCAACAGGAACCCCTCCCTAATGCAGTAGTAGATGGTTTTAGAACGATAAACTCTCCCTCAGAGCACCAACAGGAACCTCTCCCTAATAAATTAGGAGATGGTTTTAGAATGATAAACTCTCCCTCAGAGCACCAACAGGAACCTGTCCCTAATGCAGTAGTAGATGGTTTTTGAATGATAATCTCTCCCTTAGAGCACCAACAGGAAACTCTCCCTAATGCAGTAGTAGATAGTTTTGGAACGATAAACTCTCCCTCAGAGCACCAACGGGAACCTCTCACTAATGCAGTAGTAGATGGTTTTATAACGATAAACTCTCCCTCAGAGCACCAACAGGAACCTCTCCCTACTGCAGTAGTAGATGGTTTTAGAATGACAATCTCTGCCTCAGAGCACCAACAGGAACCTGTCCCTAATGCAGTAGTAGATGGTTTTAGAATGATAATCTCTCCCTCAGAGCACCAACAGGAACCTCTCCCTAATGCAGTAGTAGATGGTTTTAGAACGATAAACTCTCCCTCACAGCACCAACAGGAACCTCTCACTAATGCAGTAGTAGATGGTTTTAGAACGATAAACTCTCCCTCAGAGCACCAACAGGAACCTCTCTCTAATGCAGTAGTAGATGGTTTTAGAATGATAATCTCTCCCTCAGGGAACCAATAGGAACCTCTCTCTAATGCAGTAGGAGATGGTTTTAGAACGATAAACTCTCCCTCAGAGCACCCACAGGAACCTCTCCCTAATATATTAGGAGATGGTTTTAGTTCAATCTGATTTTATTGAAGAGAAATAGCAGAATACAGAGTATATCGCAGTCCACATAGGAACAAAAAACGTTAAATCGACATAAGGTACAAAGATTCTCAGTGATTAACTGACAAATAACAGAGGACTATGGTAAGTGATACCGACATAACTGTGAGTCATATAGGGCCCATATCAACTGGAGATTCCGGACTGGAAATTGTGTGCACCACTTTCAGCAATTTTAGCGATGCTCACTACCTTATATAACATATACGCCCACAGTAGTAGCTCTAAACTATATAAAAGAAAAAGTGTGATGTCAAGGCCGCAATGGGTCTGCATGGAATCTTTAGTTGGGGCGTCCTCAGACTCAGAGAAGAATCATGATAGAATAAAAGTGGGGGAAAGCTTTAATAGTAAAAGAGGAGGAGTATAGCGAAAGGGGGGGCAAGAAGGGGAGCAGTAGACCAGAGAGCGTAGGAAAGAAGCAGAAGGCAAAGAATCATGTTATGTAGGCTCATTTGGTGGGGCAGTGGAGTTTCCCTCTGTCCAAGGAACAAATCCCTCCGAATATCTAAACAAAGACCAAGAAGACCAGGTCTTGGAGAATTGCTCTAGGTTATCTGTCTCCTGCGCCAATAGTCGTTCCATCCCATTGATCCTATCTACCTCCATCGCCCAATCCCAAAGGGAGGGCACATCCGTCGACTTCCAATGTCTAGGTATCACCACCCTGGCTGCAGCCAAAAAGTGGCGTGGCACATCCTTTTTAACAGATTTCAGCATGCCTGGGAGAATGGACAGTAGTGCTATCTCTGGCGAAGGGACAATAGAGGTTGCCATGAGTTTACAATATAGGTCGAAGATCGCTTGCCAAAATTTGCCTATGGGGGGACACTCCCACCAAATGTGTAGGATAGTCCCTGTAGACAGAGAGCATCTCCAGCAAGTGTCTGATAGTTTAGGGTCTATGAGATGTAGAGTGGATGGGCAGTGATACCATCGGGTCAGTAATTTGAACCCCTTTTCCTGACTCTGCAAGGCTAGGGACAATTTGTGAGTCAGTATGAAGCATTTTTGCCAATCAATAGAGGAAACTGAATGACCCAAATCTGATTCCCATGCTTTTGTGTAAGGGAGCAAGTTTGGGGAGGTGGCCAGATGTATGAGAGCGTATAGTTGTTAAACTGTATGCTCTGGTGGGTCAGTCTGGAGTAGTAGGGCCTCAAAAGCAGAGGGGTCTGTCAGAACCTCAGGTAGGGATGGAAGGCCTCGCATGTAAGACTTCACCTGTTGCATCTGAAGCCACTGCATCCGTGTAGAGAAGGGGTTCTCAGTTGGAGCGCCTCTGGCCAGGGAGTAGTCAGAGTGAAGTATCTGAGCTAATCGTCTATGGTCCTGCTTATTCCATGGGCCAAAGACTTGACCTTGTAAGGCTAGAGGGAAATCGTGAGTCCCAAACAGGGGGGTCATCAGCCCCTTTGGGTTAGAGATGAGCCCCGTAGCGTTCAGGTGATGCCAGACTGTCAAGGTTTGTCGGGTGAGTTTGCACGTCATTGAGGGGGTCTGCGGCGCCGTAATAGATGACCACGGTAGAGCCCGGAGATCTGTCGAGTTTAATTGGCTCTCGATTTGGACCCATAATTTAGTCGGGGAGTGATGATACCA
The DNA here is from genome assembly GCA_018402905.1 of Glandirana rugosa. Lineage (NCBI taxonomy): Eukaryota > Metazoa > Chordata > Amphibia > Anura > Ranidae > Glandirana > Glandirana rugosa. Next base: position 279,508 of record BLSH010304807.1, on the reverse strand, counting down.
GTCGAGTATTCTTGTCAGGACTACTGCTTTATAATAGATGTGAGCATCCGGAGCGCCAGCGCCACCCCGCGCTTTTGGGAGAGAAAGCAGTTTGTAGCATAGTTTAGGCCTGGCTTCCTTCCAAATGAAAGAAGAGAACAACCGACGGAGCTTCTTAAAGTAGTCAGAGGGTATGGGGATCGGTAGTGTTTGAAAAAGGTAAAGGAATCGAGGGAGTACGTCCATTTTTTGAGTATTTATCCTACCCAGCCAGGATAATGTTTTCTTATTGTAAGTAGAGAGGTCTGTTTTGGTTTTAAGTAGAAGGGGAAGGAAATTTTTAGATAGCAGTTGGGTCGCGTCCACAGTTATTTGAACACCCAAGTAACGAATAGATGCAGAGTCAGTCCTGAATGGAAATGTTCTCGCTAGGCGTTGGAGGGTCTTCTTTGTCAAGGAAACATTCAGTATTTCAGATTTGGCATAGTTAACTTTAAAGTTACTCATTGTTCCAAATTGATGGAATTCCTGGAGGATGTGTGGTAAAGATTGGGCTGGTTGCATCACAAAAAGAAGCAGGTCATCTGAGAATAATGCCAGTTTGGAGTTAATGGGACCCACAGAAATACCTGGAATATGCGGGTTGTTCCTTATAGCAACAGCTACGTGCTCCATAACCAGGACATATAGTAGGGGGGACAAGGGACAGCCTTGTCGAGTCCCGTTGTGGATTGGAAATTTGGGGGAAAGTGAGCCGTTCACACGTATCCTGGCAGATGGGCAGGAATATAGGGACATGATTCGGGATATCATATTCGTCCCAAGACCAATTTGCGTCAGAGACTTTCGAAGGAAATGCCAATCTACTCGGTCAAAAGCCTTCTCTGCGTCAACAGTTAGTAGGCAAAGGGGGATTTTCTAGGTGCAGGAGGGTTTTCAAAGTGTTGTCTCTTGCTTTGCGGCCGCTGACAAATCCCATCTGGTCTAGATGGATCAGATCTGGGAGCAAGGGCTGCAATCTAAGGGCAAGGGCAAAAATTTTAAGGTCTACTCCAATCAGCGAGATGGGTCTATAACTTGCACATAGGGATGGGTCTTTCTTGGGTTTTAAGATGACAGCTATGTGGGCTTCGAGAGTCTGCGGGGGAAACGTCTGACCGTCCAATAGGGGATTAAAGACTTTAGTTAAGAAGGGATTTAAATGTCTTATAGAATTTAGGGGTAAATCCGTCCGGGCCAGGACTTTTGCCAGAAGGTGTAACGGCTATTGCTGTCGCTACTTCGTCTTCTGTGATGTTCAACTCAAGGTCTTTAACAGTATCGTCTGCTAAGCAGGGGAGTGCTGTGTCTGCTTTGTAGGTCGTGATTTCCTTCTAAAACGTGGGCGAGGGAGGGTGGGTCGCCTCAGGAGTCAAGTTGTATAAAGAACGATAAAAGTCTCCAAACGTTTGTGAGATTTTCAGGGGTTCACTGACCAATTCCCCAGCCAGAGTCCGGACATGAGGAATAAAAGTGGAAGGCGGAACAGGATGTAGAGAGCGGGCCAACGGTCTACCACACTTGTCTCTAAATGTGTATCGGTGCAAAGTTAGCTTATCAGCGTAAGTTCGTGCCGAAGCCTCGTATAGGCTGCGAAGTTGAGAGAGAGCTGTCGTAACCTCTAAGAGAGCTTGGGGTGTCGGGGCGTGTTTATGGCGAGTTTCGAGTGCACACAACTTATTCACAGCAGCTGCTATGTTTGCCATGCGCACCCTCTTCAGACGAGTCCCAATCTGTATAAAGGCTCCCCGCAGGACCACCTTAAGTGCCTCCCTCTGAGTCAGGAGGGGGTGGGATCGGTAATATGATCTGTAAAGAAGTTGGATATGGTTTCCGTTATTGTCTGTATACAATCGGGATGCTCAAGAAGAGAATCATTTAGGCGCCACGCCCATTCACTCACTGGGGTAGAGGGAACTGTCAAAGTCAGGTAGACAGGCGAATGGTCAGACTAGACCATTGCTCCTATGTCACAGCCAGGTGTCCAGTCTAGGCAGCTGTGGTCAATAAAAAAGTAGTAAATATGACTATATGTGTGATGTACCTGTGAGAAGTGAGTGTAGTTCCTGTGTTTGGGATGGAGAACCCTCCAAACGTCCACGAGATGGAAGTCGTGGAGAGATCTCCTGAGGGTCCTCAGTTTAGTGAAGGAAATCGAGGTACGGGAGGTTGAAGAGTCTAACAGAGGATCCAGAGGAGCATTAAAATCTCCTCCTAGAATCACCTTGCCTTCCGCGAAGGTCCACAGCTTTTCCAAGTATTGTAGTGCAGCTCGTATTTGGTCAACATTTGGAAGGTAGAGATTGGCAATCGTAAATAACGATCCCCAGAGGGAGATCTTTACAAATATATATCTCCCCTGAGGGTCGGAGAGTTGATCTATGAGTTGGATCGGGAGCGTCTTATGGAAGGCAATAGTAGCTCCTTTAGCTTTCTGAGTGGGGTTCGTACTATGGAACCATCTATTGAAATAACGATTGGCACAGGATGGGACAGAGTCCGAGCGAAAATGAGTTTCCTGTAAAAGTAATACATTAACCTGCTGTTTGTGCATGTGATAGAGAACTTGGCCCCTTTTAGATGCAGTATTGAAGCCATTGACATTATAAGAGCAGAGCTTCAATTTCGGGCAAAATGACATTGTGTGAGCCATGGTGTATTGCCGAAAAAGGGAGAATAAAGGAGAGACGGAAAAGAAAAAAGAGAGATTAGCCAGAAAAAGCAGGAGAAGCAAGACAGGGTGAAAGGGAGTATGGAAATCAGGAAGTACAAGGGGGGATGGGAGGTGAGGGGGGGGAGTGTGTCTATGTAAACTAATACTCACACACACAAATGCGCAAAGAAAAGGAAGGTCTGAATGGTAGAGACCAGGTAGGAGGCTCCTTTTATTGGGCATGGGATTACTAAGATGTCAGCTTCCGCTGAACACCACGTGTATAAACACGTTCAAGACACAGTACGTGTCTAGCCTATTTGTAGGTGGGTAGGCGTGTTGGAGAGAGCCTATCCGTGAGCCCAGAACCAGAACAGGCAAAAATGGTAGAAAAGAACACTTTAAACCCCAAAAATTAACATGGTATAATACTCATCACTCACCATAAGGGTAATATAAATGCAAAACTGAAGGAGGACGAATGGCCTCAATGGGTAATAGGCACGCCGAGAGCCACCTTTCCCCCGGAGGGGAGTTTTCCATCGAAGCTCCAGGAGGTCGATAAGGGTAAGGCGTCCCCCAGTGCTTGACCATAAAAATCATAGATTCCATATACATCCTAACAGAAGGACAATACCATTGAAAGGGAGGAAGAACCTGTGCATAAAAAGGAAGGGGGCATAAAAGATTTCTCGTAACCATATGGAAACACATACCTTCAAAGTATAACCAGTAAGGTCAAGGCCAGACATGAGGGTCCCCCGAGGAGCATTGCGCAAGAGGTCCCAGTGGCCCACTAAAGTATAAAGAGGGCAGTGGGAGCTCCCCTCCATCTGGCCCACCCTCCGCCCCCGCCGGGCTCAACACCACCGTCCACAGAGACATCTAGAGGGGACACGTAAGTCACTTTACATTGTAATAATCCCGTCCTAGGGGCGGTGCCGCGATCCGACCGGGGCGAACAGGAGCAGGGGGGTACACATATCTAAAGTACAGTATAATGTCGCCAATGGAGTCCGATGTTCGCCCGAACTCCAGCCGAAGAGATAACATCAGCGAAGAGCAGGGCGAAGATCAAACGGATAACCAGGTGTCATACCTCAGAAGAACAAAAGACCGTCTCTTTAGTCTATTGAGAAGGCTGTATAACAATTCCTGAGAGGGTTTCTATTATATCTTTGTGTAGCAAATCAAGTAATACTTGCCACCTTATGAGTCCGAGTGAAATCGTGTTAACAGGTGTTTCGGGAATGTCAGGGATCAGTCAGTTAATCCTCTGGTCTTAAGTCGGTCGGCGTACTCTAGGGCCCATAGAAGAGGACCTGGACCTCGGGCGCCTGCGGCGTTGTGGTAGGGGACCACTGCCTTGGAATCCCGGGTTCTCTTCTGGGGGGGTCCAGCCAGTTCGGCACAGAGATCGGTTCCTGTTCCAGAAAAAGGAAGAAGGCTGGAAGCGGGCTCGGCTCGGACAGGGTGAACTTGTTGTTAGCTTTGGACACCTTGACGCTAAAAGGGTGACCCTAAGTGTAGGTCACTCCAGATTGAGAGCCATCAAAGTCCACTGTGCCCAGTTGCCATGCTTTACGCATTATTTCTTCCTTAAGGGTGAAGGGGTGCACCCTGCAGAGAACATCCCGGGGGCGGTCACTTTTGTCTCTCCTGGGCCCCCCCACCCGGTGCACCCTGTCCAACTCCATAGGAGAGGAGGCCTCTCTGCTCAATACTTGATTGAAAATGGTGGTAACAGTCACTCTTAAGTCAGCTGCAGTTGTGGCCTCAGGGATACCCTGTAGTCTGATGTTGTTCCTGCGACTCCTATTTTCACCATCATCGATGCGCAATTGGTGCTGTCGTAGACAGTGCAGGTGATCTCTAGAGGCCGTTTCCAGGAGAGTGATGCGTGCTTCATGAGTGGATTGGGTATTTACTATGGTGGAAACTGTGGTCTCCGTTGCAACTATGCGCTTCTGAAGGGCTTGCATGTCCCTGTGGAGGGAGGTCTCCATTTTTGCTGCCCAGGATTCAAATTCAGTCCGGAAGGCTGACAGGAGGGCAGAGGCCTCGGATCTTGGGGCCTCCCTAGATGCAATGAGGGTTGTGGCGGGGTGCTCCGGGACTGTAGAAGGAGCCGCAGAGGAATTCGACCTGGGAGCAACGCCAGCGTCAGAGTCCCTATCACTTTCCATGTTGCTGGGGGGGAGGTTTGTGTTTTCCTATATTGTGGCTTGCTGCCTTCTTATCCTTAGCTGTCCGGGTGTCAGGTTGGGGTGTGCGGAGTAAGTAACGCTGCATTGTACTCTGTTGAGGGTCAGCAGGGTCAGGGAGGTGAGTGATGTGTGCCATCTTGTCAGTAGCAGAAAAAGTGGGTGTTCTGGCGTTTAAAGGCAGCCTGTCTGGGCCAGGCCTCCACGGGGCTCAGCGAGCGTGGTTCACCATGTTTGCATAATTGAACCTATACCCCTCAGGGATCTTATCTGCAGTGTGGATGCCCAGTGTTCACCTCAGGGAGAGGAGGGGGTCCACAGGGGAGCAAACTAGTCCAGGAGCAATATATAAAAAAAAATGACACTGTTGGGTGGACCAAGATGGCCGTCAGCACCAGGCCCCGGCGTACCTCATATACAGTTCACAGTTAAGTTCAGTTCAGGGGACCCCCGTGCACTGCCCCAGGAGCGGATAGGCAATAGGTGGAGTAGGTTCTTGGAAAAGGGAAAGCCTAAACCTGCTTACTGGTATGTGCAGGAGGCCGGGTGGAGCAAGATGGCGGCCGGCTCCGGGCTCCAGAAGGCCGCAACGGGAACGATCTACTGGGATCAGTTCTGACCCGGTCTCCGGGGGGTGGGAGGATGCTCAGGCGGGCAGAGAGTGGTAGGGTAAGTGGCCCCTTGGAGCGATGCCCCGATCGTAGCCAGATTAGGCCATTCCGGCCTCAAAGATGGCGGCGGCCGGGCTGTGTAGGCCCCAGGAGCTCCTCTCCCGCACGTGCAGCTCCTTCGGGTGTCTCAATTATAAGTGGTGTCCTTCAGGGTTCAGGGTGGTGAGCATAGAGGCCAGGATGGGCGGATGGGGAAGGCCGGGGGCCGCAGGGTGCTGCAGCCGTGTCTGAGCTCCTAGCAGGAGATGGTTTTAGAACAACAATCTGTCACACACAGGAGTAGAAGGAACTTCTCGCTCTAGCAGTGTGTGATTATTTTAGAACAATAATCTGTCCCACACAGGAGCAGCAGGAACCTCTTCATATAGCAGTAGGAGATGATTTTAGAACAATTATCTGTCCTCACAGGAGCAGCAGGAACCTGTCCCTAATGAAGTAGTAGATGGTTTTAGAATGATAATCTCTCCCTCAGAGCACCAACAGGTACCTGTTCCTAATGCAGTAGTAGATGGTTTTAGAATGATAATCTCTCCCTCAGAGCACCAACAGGAACCTCTCCCTAATGCAGTAGTAGATGGTTTTAAAATGATAAACTCTCCCTCAGAGCACCAACAGGAACCTCTCCCTAATGCAGTAGTAGATGGTTTTAGAATGATAATCTCTCCCTCAGAGCACCAACAGGAACCTCTCCCTAACACATTAGTAGATGGTTTTATAATGATAAACTCTCCCTCAGAGCACCAACAGGAACCTCTCCCTAATGCAGTAGTAGATCGTTTTAGAATGATAATCTCTCCCTCAGAGCACCAACTGGAACCTCTCCCTAATGCAGTAGTAGATGGTTTTAGAACGTTAAACTCTCTCTCAGAGCACCAACAGGAACCTCTCCCTAATGCAGTAGGAGATGGTTTTAGAACAATAATCTGTCACACACAGGAGCAGAAGGTACCTCTCGCTCTAGCAGTATGTGATGATTTTAGAACAATAATCTGTCCCTCACAGGAGCAGCTTGAACCTCTCCCTATAGCAGTAGGAGATGATTTTAGAACAATAATCTGTCCCTCACAGGAGCAGCAGGAACCTCTCACTAATGCAGTAGTAGATGGTTTTAGAACAATAAACTCTCCCTCAGAGCACCAACAGGAACCTATCCCTAATGCAGTAGTAGATGGTTTTAGAACGATATACTCTCCCTCAGAGCACCAACAGGAACCTCTCCCTTATGCAGTAGTAGACTGTTTCAGAATGATAAACTCTCCCTCAGAGCACCAACAGAAGCCTCTCCCTAATGTAGTAGTAGATGGTTTTAGAATGACAATCTCTCCCTCAGAGCACCAACAGGAACCTCTCCCTAATGCAGTAGTAGATGGTTTTGGAATGATAAACTCTCCATCAGAGCACCAACAGGAACCCCTCCCTAATGCAGTAGTAGATGGTTTTAGAATGATAATCTCTCCCTAACGCAGTAGTAGATGGTTTTATAATGATAAACTCTCCCTCATAGCACCAACAGGAACCTCTCCCTAATGCAGTAGGAGATGGTTTTAGAACAATAATCTGTCCCTCACAGGAGCAGCAGGAACCTCTCCCTATAGCAGTAGGAGATGATTTTAGAACAATAATCTGTTCCTCACAGTAGCAGCAGGAACCTCTCACTAATGCAGTAGTAGATGGTTTTAGAACAATAAACTCTCCCTCAGAGCACCAACAGGAACCTGTCCCTAATGCAGTAGTAGATGGTATTAGAATGATAATTTCTCCCTCAGAGCACCAACAGGAACCTGTCCCTAATGCAGTAGTAGATGGTTTTAGAATGATAATCTCTCCCTCAGAGCACCAACAGGAACCTGTCCCTAATGCAGTTGTAGATGGTATTAGAATGATAATCTCTCCCTCAGAGCAGCAACAGGAACCTGTCCCTAATGCAGTAGTAGATGGTTTTATAACAATAATCCCTCCCTAAGAGCACCAACTGGAACCTCTCCCTAATGCAGTAGTAGATGGTTTTATAACGATAAACTCTCCCTCAGAGCACCAACAGGAACCTCTCCCTAATGCAGTAGCAGATGGTTATAGAATGATAAACTCTCTCTCAGAGCACCAACAGGAACGTCTCCCTAATGCAGTAGGAGATGGTTTTAGAACAATAATCTGTCACACACAGGAGCAGAATCAACCTCTCGCTCTAGCAGTATGTGATGATTTTAGAACAATAATCTGTCCCTCACAGGAGCAGCAGGAACCTCTCCCTGTAGCAGTAGGAGATGATTTTAGAACAATAATCTGTCCCTTACAGGAGCAGCAGGAACCTCTCACTAATGCAGTAGTAGATGGTTTTAGAATGATAATCTCTCACTCAGAGCACCAACAGGAACCTGTCCCTAATGCAGTAGTAGATGGTTTTAGAATGATAATCTCTCCTCAGAACACCAACAGGAACTTGTCCCTAATGCAGTAGTAGATTGTTTTAGAATGATAATCTCTCCCTCAGAGCACCAACAGGAACCTCTCCCTAATGCAGTAGTAGATGGTTTTAGAACCATAAACTCTCCCTCAGAGCACCAACAGGAACATCTCCCTAATGCAGTAGTAGATGGTTGTAGAATGATAATCTCTCCTTCAGAGCACCAACAGGAACCTTTCCCTAATGCTGTAGGAGATGGTTTTAGAATGATAATCTCTCCCTCAGAGCACCAACAGGAACCTCTCCCTAATGCAGTAGTAGATGGTTTTATAATGATAAACTCTCCCTCAGAGCACCAACAGGAACCTCTCCCTAATGCAGTAGTAGATGGTTTTAGAACAATAATCTCTCCCTCAGAGCACCAATAGGAACCTCTCCCTAATGCAGTAGTAGATGGTTTTAGAATGATAATCTCTCCCTCAGAGGACCAACAGGAACTTCTCCCTAATGCAGTAGTAGATGGTTTTATAACAATAAACTCCCCCTCAGAGCACCAACAAGAAACGCTCCCTAGTGCAGTATGAGATGGATTTAGAACGATAAACTCTCCCTCAGAGCACCAACAAGAAACGCTCCCTAATGCAGTAGTAGATGGTTTTAGAATGATAATCTCTCCCTCAGAGCACCAACAGGAACCTGTCTCTAATGCAGTAGTATATGGTTTTAGAATGATAATCTCTCCCTCAGAGCACCAAGAGGAATGTCTCCCTAATGCACTATAAGATGGTTCTGAACGCTAATGTCTCCCTCACAGCACAGACAGGAACGTCTCCCTAATGCAGTCTGAGATGGTTGTGAATGCTAATCTTTCCCTATATCCCTCACTATAAGATGGTTCTGAACGCTAATGTCTCCCTCACAGGACAGCAATGATGGTCTCCCTTATGTAGTCTGAGATGGTTGTGAATGCTAATCTTTCCCTCACTGCATGAAGCTCTAGTCTGAGACGATCTGACATGCTTCGCTCCGTGACTCCAGCCTCATATAGAGGCTGGGTCACATGATGCACTGGCCAATCACAGACATGCCATTAGTAGGCATGGCTGTGATGGCTTCTAAGGGCAAACTAGTGAAAAGCGTGTTGATTGGCTTCTCAGCAGCTACAGAAAAGGCGCCAAAAATACCCGAATACCGAACCCGAACCCAGACTTTTTTTCAAATGTCCGGGTTCGGGTACGGGTTACGGACACCCTAAATTCCGGTACGGACCCGAAATTTACAGTCTGGGATAACTCAACGCTAGTCCTAGACCCCACATGGAATGAAGGTCATGCGAGTAACGTGTGCAGTTTGGAGGAAGAGGTGGTGGTCGCACAGAAGCACCAGCACAGCAAAAGAGGAAGCAGGTTGCAAAAGCGGAGCGACTGTCCCCTAGGCAGTACGCCTGCTACTACCCACCGCACCCAGGGACCTAGCACACCAAAGGTAGCTCAAAGGCATTCCCTGGCAGGGCAGTTCTTCAGACAATGTTCTGACGACAAGTCACAAGTGGTTTGCACGCTGTGCAATGAGAGCCTGAAGCGAGGCATAAATGTTCTAAACCTGAGCACAACCTGCATGACCAGGCATCTAAATGCAAAGCACAAGCTGCAGTTGAATAAGTACCTCAAAATCCAAGAAAGGTCTCAGGCTCCTCCTGCTTCCTCTTCTGCTGCTGCCTCGGCCTCTTCCTCCACCTCTACAGTGCCAGTGTCACCTGCCACCCAGACAGTGTAACAGACAAAGGACCCACCGTCCACTGTAACCGTGACATCTCCACCTCCTTCTCCAGCTCCGTCGTCGTCTTGTCCT
>BLSH010304807.1:237883-253880 GCA_018402905.1 Glandirana rugosa | reverse complement strand
CGTACCAGTCTGGGACTGGGACCCTGGGGATCCCTAACGTGTCGCAGAAGTCCGGTAGATCAGCTGGCACACAAAGCGATGCTGTTCTGTTACCCGAAGTTGCTTGCAGGCAGAACGGGAACTTCCATCTGTAAATAATGCGTCTGTCCCTCAGGGTCTGTAGTAGAGGTCTCAGTTCTCTTCTGTGCTGCAATGTGATGGCTGACAGATCTTGGAAGATTTGTATGGGGGCCCCTTCATGTTGTAGCTGCCCATGGTTCCGTGCCTGCCTCAGTATATCTTCTTTCATGGTAAAGTTTACCAGGCAACAAATTACGTCCCTGGGGGGGTCTGAGTCCCTACCCCTGGGTCTAAGGGCTCTGTGACAGCGTTCCATATCCACCGGGGCGTCAGGAGGTCTGCCTAGTAGGGTATTGCAGATCGCCCATACTGTTTGTTGTATTTGGGGTCCCTCAACTGTTTCGGGAATGCCTCTGAAGCGCAGGTTGTGTCTGCGTCCCCTGTTGTCTATATCCTCAAGATGGGGGTGCATTTCAAACAGGTGTTGTGCCTGAGTATCCACCACGCTCTGTACTTGGTGTATTGCTGTACCATTCATGGCCGCTGCTGTTTCTACCTGCTCCACTCTGTGTGCTATCCCTCTAATGTCCGCCTGCAGGTCAGAAATTGCTGCTGCTAGGGTGCTCTTTATATCCAGCGCTACAGCCTGTAGGTCTGCAAGGCTTAGGTATGGGGAAGCTGAGGGTGCTAGCTGCGGTGTCCGTTCGTCGCTATCGCGGCACTCTGGAAGCATCCGCCGGCCATCTGTAAAATCGAGGCCGCGGTCTGGATGCGATCGGAGGAGGGCCGGGATATTTTGACTCAACAGAGTCGTCCCCATCAGCTCCTGAGGATTTTTCCCCGCCATCACCGCTTTTTAAATTACCTGGCCCGCTTATAGAAGCTCTTCAGGACTGCCTGGGTGACGGAGCTCCTTCACTGTGCTGCCGCCATGCTCCGGTGCTAAGCCACGCCCCAATATACTGGTATTCATGTCATGTCATATGGAATGAAATTAATCACAGAACAGATCAAGTTCATATAGTCCATCACAGAAATCTCTGTGGAGATATAAATACGTAACTTTCATGATAGAAGAAATAGTCCGTTGTCCGAAGATGGAGAGAGATGAGGTTCGATGCCCAACGTTAAAACGTTAAACGTTTCGGGTCCAATTAAGGCCCTTTATCAGGGGAAATGCCAATGGAGTAAAATAATCTGTTGTTGGATGTTTATGTAGAAAATTTTGTACATTTCTGGTAGCAAGACAAAAAAGGGGGGAGGAGGAAAGGAAACAATGGCGCAAATAAACTGATGAAGAACAACAAATATCACAAAAGAGTCATCCTACAGTTCAGTTGTTGGTACATATAAATCATTCTCTTTGGCTGTGAGAGGGAAGAAAAAACTCACCAATTGTATGTATCCATTTGGGGACATGATCCCATAATCAAAAAACGACCCCAAGAGGCCAAAAAAGAAGGGAATGTGTTGGAGGAGAGCTCACAAAGGGCCCTAAATGAAAATTAAAATTAGGTGTTTAAAAAACAAAAACAAGGGGGAGGGGAAAGAAAGAAAAAAAGAGGGGGGGAGACAGAGGAGGGGAAAGGGGCGAGAAATGGAGGGGAAAGAGAGGGGAGGGGGGAAGGGAAGAGGCGGGGAGAGAAGGTAGGAATGGGGAGAGGAAAAAGGGGGAGGGAAGAGAATGAGGAAAAGGGGTGGGAGGGGGAAAGGAACTGGGATAGAGGCGGGAGACGGATAGATCCAGGGGATGAAAGAGGGGGTGAGAGTGCCAAGGGGGAAGGGAAAGGGGGGGAATGAGGGTGCTTGATGTTATTGGGTAGTGGCATACTTACCCCAAAGTATTGAGTTGACGTTTTTGTGTCTCCAGTTAAATTCTCATGATATTACAGATATGGTGTAGCTGTAGGGCCGGGGGGATCTACCACCGGCTCTCATGAGGAACAGGACAGATGGGATATATCTATCCAAAGCCTATAAGAGAAAGGATGCCTGGATTGATGTGGATGGAGAAAAGCCAGAATCATCTTAGCCAAATCACACACCAGTGAGTGAACATAAAACACTAACTCAGTAGTGAAGAGCCATAAAGGTCAAAGCAAAAAATCCCATTCCCCAGTGACTTTGCAGGAATGGAGAGAAGGAAAGGAAAAGGACCCCAGGATGCATGGAAACCCATACATTAAGAGACTTCCTGGCAGTCCGCATAAGTATGTAAATACACACCTCACGGTCCTAGTGTCTTGATGTCTTTGGGCATTGTGCGGCGTCTGCACAGCTCCAGAGAAATAAATAGGGTAGTTCACACCCGCGTGTGCGCACTCACTGGGACTCAAGGCGCACGCGCTTGACGTCATCCAATGGTGTCCCACACTTCGGAAGCTTCCACCCCGCATCGATCGTAGCATAAGGCGGGACAAAGGAGGAAAGTGGACAGGCGAACTGGCCATTCATCCACCGCACCGGCAGTGGAGAGAGAAGTCACAGTTACGACTAATCAGGATAAATCCAACTGGGGGGACACAGGTCCAATACCGCAGAGGATCATATGCCGAAGAGCCACAAGCAGGGGGAAAGCCACTGGGAGTGTACACATCGTGTTGTCTAATTGTGATGAGCTGGGGGAAGGGGAATCAAGTTCACAAATGATAATATGGATTGTATAAAAAGAAATATAAGGGACACTTGGGAAAAGTGTGGATGGCCAAAAAGAAAAAGTAAAATGAAAACAGTGTTGATGGAAAAAAAAAAGAAAAAAGGATATTAAGGGTTCGTCAGAGATTTCATTTTTAAATAAATAGTGACCATGCATCATCCACAATGTATAATACGGATACATACAATATGATTGTTCTTGACCCTCTCAAAACCTATATATAGATGTTAGACAGCGAATAAATTATAAAATCAAAAAGAAGAGAATAATAAAAGAACATGATCAAACCAAAACCAGATAAAACCAGACAAAAACCTGGGATTTAGAGTTAAAAAAAATTACTAAATGTGGGGAAAGGGTCTCGGCAAAGACCTTATAATAAGGCACGGAGAGCCCATCCGGTCCTGGGGCCGAACCCTTCCTTAAATCCTTGATGACCCCCAAAACCTCCTCCTCTGAAATGGGGGCTTCCAAGATCTGTTTATGCTCTACTGTCAAAGAAGGGATAGGGAGGTCGTCAGGGGGTGCTACCTTAGAAGTCTTATGGCTTAACATTGAGGAGCTGAAAGGGTCTGACTAAAAACTATGGAAGGTGTCCAGGATTTTCGTAGGGCTGGATGACAGGCCCTGACCCGGAATTCGGATTTTAGGTAAAGAAAATTGGCGAGAGCTGGGGGATAACCTTGATGCTAAGAAAGCACCCATTTTATCAGTCTGCGTATACAATTTTTGTCCACTCCAACAAATGGCCTTTTCTGCTTTAGCCATTAAGGCCATGTTAAGTTCCAGTCTGGCTTTGATTAATTGGTCAGCGAGACCTTTGGAGGGATGCTTCTTATGCGCAGTTTGAATAGATAAATAGGACTTTTCAAGTTTGTCCAAATCCGCTGTTCTTTCTTTCTTAATTTGTGATGAAACCTGAATAAGCTTACCTCTAATGAAGGCTTTATGGGCTGCCCAGACAGTTTCAGCCAAAGTTCCCTCTATATTATTGAGAAGAAAGTATTCCTTAAGGGATTTATTGATTTCTATGACTCAAACAGGGTCAGAGAGCAACGATTCATTGAGTCTCCAGTAGGTCTGTCTCGCGAAATGTGGGTCAGAGCGGATTTGAAGGATCACTAACGAGTGGTCCAAGAACCACAACAATTTTTTAAATAATTTACAACATCAGGCCCAGTTCCTCTGTCCAACAAGAGTAAGTGCAAGGGGTTACAGTGTTCTGGCACCACCACCACACAAGGCCCAATTTTTGGCCACCTCTTTGACTGGGGCTTTCGTCACAATTTGTAAACTAATTGACAACATCAGGCCCAGTCTCTCCATCCAACAATGGTAACTGCAAGTGGTTACAGTATTCTGGCACCGCCAACACACAAGGCCCAAATTTTGGCCACCTGTTTGACGGGGCTTTCGTCACAATTTGTAAACTAATTTGCAACATCAGGCCCAGTTCCTCCATCCAACAAGAGTAACTGCAAGGGGTTACAGTGTTCTGGCACCGCCAACAACCAAGACCCAATTTTTGGCCTTCTGTTTGACTGGGACTTTTCATCAGAATTTGTAAACTAATTTACAACATCAGGCCCAGTTCCTCCGTCCAACAAGAGTAACTGCAAGGGGTTACAGTTTTCTGGCACCGCCAACAACCAAGACCCAATTTTTGCCCATCTGTTTGACTGGGCCTTTCATCAGAATTTGTAAACTAATTTACAACATCAGGCCCAGTTCCTTCGTCCAAAAAGAGTAACTGCAAGGGGTTACAATGTTCTGGCACCGCCAACACACAAGGCCCAATTTTTCCCCACCTGTTTGACTGGGGGATTTTATCACAATTTTTTAACTAATTTACAACAGCATGACCCACGCCAAAATTAAAAAAAATTACGTGTGTGACCCCCCAAAATCCAAGCCAGGCCCTTCAGGTCTGGTATTGAATTTAAGGGGAACACCGCGCCAACATTTTTTTTAAAAATGACGTACAGTTCCCCCCAAAATCCAAACCAGGACCTTCAGGTCTGGTATGGAATTAAAGGTGAACCCTGTGACAATTTTTTTTTTAAAAATGACGTGCGGTTCCCCCCCAAAATCCAAATCAGGTCCTTCAGGTCTGGTATGGAATTTAAGGGGAACCCTGCACCAAAATTAAAAAAAAATGACATGAGGTCCCCCCCAAAATCCAAACCAGGCCCTTCAGGTCAGGTATGGATTTTAAGGGGAACCCCACGCCAACCCCCCCCCTTCCGAACCATACCACGCCGCATGCCCTCAATATGAGGAGGATGCTTTGAGGTTGCCCCCAAAGCACCTTGTCCTCATGTTGATGGGGAGAAGGGCCTTATCCCCACAACCCTGGCTGGTAGTTGCCTCTTCCTTTTTTTTACACTACATTCCCTTTTTGGCAAATGGGTAGGGGTACAATGTACCCAAAACCTATTCACATGGGGGGAGGGATCTGGGCCCCCCCTTATTAAAGGGGGCTTCCAGATTCCGATAAGCCCTCCCACCCACAGACCCCCAGAAGCACTGACCCGTGTCCCCACACACTTTTTAGGGCAATAACATTGCATATAAGCCTTTAAAATGAGCACTTTTGATTTTTCATGTTCGCGTCCCATAGACTTTAATGGTGTTCTGATGTTCTACCTGAAATTTTTTCTGTTCGCATGTTCTGATGCAAGCCGAGCCGGGGGTTGTTCGGCTCATCCCTACTATCAAGCCGCCCAGCTGTCCCATATTTCCACTATATACACCACTGGAGCCAAAGCAGACTGGGTGGCAATGGAGAGACAATCCATTCCCAATAACACAATAGACTTCTTAGTGTTGAGCCCCCCTAGGTCTAGACCGGCCATCCTATCCCCCACACTCGATCATGCTCTGCGACTCCCTACGTAAATCAAACAAAATAACATCACCCTGGCTCCCCCTTCCCACATATTTCATAACCCTCTCTTCCCCCCAGGAATGAATATTTCAAACTTTCAGTTGTGGGGGAATAAGGGGCTTTATCGCATTGGACACTTTTTTAACTCAAACCGACCTCTCTCTTTACAACATTGCACTAACAAATTAGAAATGCCCCTCGCAGAAAGATTCCGCTGCTATCAAATTTCCCACTTTCTATACTCAATTTGGACAACCAAACCAAATCCCCTCAACGTCACCCTTCATGAACAATGGTGTTCTACAGTCAGGATATGAGGGGAGAAATCTCCCTAATATACCCAGCCCTGGCCGAACCCAATGAGAAAGTGCCATTCGTGTTGATGAGGGAACGAGATCTGGGGATTGACTGGGATATGGACACCTGGCATATCAATTTTAAACGCTCCTATAAAGCGATTCATAATACCATGCTAATGGAGGCTAACCTTAAAGTCATTTCCAGATGGTACTTAGTCCCCATCCACCTCTCAAAATATTTTCCTCAGGTGTCCCCCTATGCTTTAGAAGGTGTGATCATCTGGGCACTATATTTCACATCTTTTGGACATGCCCCAAGATCCGAAGCTTTTGGAACAAAATTTTCCATATGACACGTAAGATCACAGTTATCTCCATTCCTGAGGACCCTGCAACTACACTCCTCAATCGGTTGGTACCAGGTTTCCCCAAAAATTCACAAACCCTTACACTCTTCATTCTTATGGGCGCCAAAATTGCAATCGCTCGATCTTGGAAGACCTCCTCGGTCTCTTTCCACCAGGTTAAACGTTAAATCTGGATCATGTCAGAGGAGAAAATATCCAATAAAATGCTGGACACTTCACAGAAATTTGGCATGATTTGGAACCCATGGGTCCGGTACATAGGGGTGTTATTATAAATATACCATTAAAATCCACTATGTTACTAAGTCTCCTCATCCTCTAACCTCCTGGCCCCAGGCTGTACAGGCCCTTTGATCAAATCCCACAAAGGTATCCCCTTTACAGCTCCCTCTCTTCTTCCTTCTTTTCTTACTCCTCTTCTCTCTTTTCCTCTTTACTTCGTCAACATCTATCCCTTCCACTTTCCATCCCTCACTCCGATTTTACAGACTTTGTTGTTGGAATAATATATCCTAAGTTGTATCCACTTCTAGTTGGTCTATTAGTTTCCCCTCAAGTGAGGGACAAGACCTTATCATATGTTTCTGTTTACCCAAACTATGGATAAGCACAAAGCCTGAGGCAGCATAAGCGGTCAAACACCCTAAGTTCGTCCTCCCGTCCATGAACCGGCTAACCTCTTTTCTAACTAGAGGTCGCCCTCATCTAAAATAATAAGACTATAGTTGCCCTGGCTATCAATTCCTCTACAATTGAATGGCCAATAGGTCAGACAGGGCAGTGACCATGGGCCCTCCTAGAATTACCTTGCCTATATTATACAGTATTTACAGTGCTAGGCTTTGACTCCCCTCCTGATCCAGGAATTACTATGTGTTTAACCCTATTGTTAACATACCCCAACAGCTAATAGTGCTGATCCAGGCCCAAAAGGGAGCACAGTCAGTTTCCACTATCTGGACCAACACAGTGTCCTGAATTATACGTACTTGGCATATATTCTCTGGCTCTGGGAGAAGTGGGGGGTCATTCGGGGGGAGGCGTTGTCCATGGAACCAGGACACAGCACGTCCCCATTAGGGGTGCCTTGGGTGTATGGTGGTTGCCTCTCACTTGGGTCCACCCACTCCCCTACCTGGACCCCATTATAAAAAGTTTATATATATATATATATATATATATATATATATATACATACATATATATCAAAACACGAAGCCTCTGTAAACCAGACATTTTTCTCATTATACTATCGTACTCTGTTTTACTCTTTATGCATTTTGTCAATTAATATTATTGAAAGTAAAAAATCGCAGATCTCCACCATTACCAGTAAAAAAAAAATAAAAATAAAAATGCCATAAATCAATTCTTATAGTTTGTACACGTGATAACTTTTGCACAAACCAATCAATAAACACATATTGCAAATTTATTTTTTATTTACCAAAAATATGTAGAAGAATACATTTTGGCCTAAACTGATGAATAATAGGATTTTTTAACTCACCGTAAAATCCTTTTCTCATAGTTCATTGACGGATGCAGCAACTCTTCATTACGCCTGGGTTATGCTACCTTTCACTAGGAGTGGACTAGGCAGAACTTCAGTTCAGCTAAACGCAGACACAGCCCCTCCCAGGGGGCGGTCCTCCCTGGTATAACCCCCCACCAGCTCAGCCTTCAGTCCGTAACAAGCAGTGCAAGCTCAAACCAACAAAGAGGGGTGGGGTGCTGCATTCGTCAATGAACTATGAGAAAAGGATTTTATGGGGAGTTAAAAAATCCTCTTTTCTCTTTTGTTCATTGACGGATGCAGCAACTCTTCATTACGCCTGGGGATGTCCCAAAGCAGTGTCAAAAGAGGAGTGGGTAATGCAAAAACAAAACTTCACCCAGCGGGGAATTCTCCATAATAATATGGAGGAACCTCACACAGCGGCCTGCAAAACTTTGCGGCCGAAAGCAGCATCCGAGGATGCTGACAAATCAACTTTGTAAAACTTAGTAAAGGTGTGCACTGAGGACCATGTAGCCGCTCTGCACACTTGAGAAACTTATGCTTGGTGTCGGAAAGCCCAGGAAGTGCTAATCGCCCTGGTAGAGTGAGCCGTGACCGGAAATGGGGGCTCGAGGCCCCGCAAGTCATATGCAGGGGTCACTGTCTGTTGAATCCATTGAGAAATGGTGGCCGAAGAGGCCGCCAAGCCCTTGCGTGGTCCATCCACCACGACAAAAGAGGCCGTGGTCGCCAGGTACACCCGCAAAGCCCTAACCACATCCAAGGAGTGCAAGGCAATCTCCTAAGGATGGGATGGGCGCGGACATAGCGAAGGAAGGACAATGTCCTCATTAATTTGAAAAGAAGATACCACCTTTGGCAAGAAGGAAGGTGACAGGCGTAAAACTGCCTTATCCTTGTGTAGGACCAGATACGGAGACCTACACGACAGAGCCGCCAACTCTGACACTCGTCTGGCAGAAGTTATGGCTACCAGAAAAGCCACCTTCTGTGAAAGCAGTTGTAAGGAAATTTGCCTGATATTTTCAAAGGGAGGCTTCTGAAGCCCCGAAAGAACCAGATTGAGGTCCCAAGGAGCCAAAGGCGTACGCACCTGGGAAGCGACATGTCAGACCCCCTAAATAAAGGTGCGGATCAACGAATGCGTCGCCTGGCCCTTGATAGTGCTCCACGCCAGTTTATGGTCCAGGCCCTGCTGCAGAAAGGCTAGCAGCCAAGACACCGAAAAGGAACGGGGTTCCACTCCACCCCTTCGCATCAGGCGATATACGCCTTCCAGGTGCGATGGTATATCTTCCTAGAAGTGCACTTACGTGCCTTAAGCATGGTGGGAATTACCGAAGCGGGGACCCCCCGATCTCTCAAGACCTAGGATTCAATAGCCAGGCCGTCAAAGCCAGAGAGGGTAAAGCAGGGTGCAAGATGGGGCCCTCTGACAGAAGGTCCTCACGAAGCGGAAGACGCAGGGAACATCCACCACCATCCTGTCACCCAGCCGGCTGCTTGATTGCAGTCTTCATCAGTAGAAAAAGAAAAAAACTGTGGACCCACGGGTCCCAGCATGGGGCCCGGTCCTACTCCTTGCACTAACAGAAAAAGACTGAAGGCTGAGCTGGCCGGTGGGGGGTTATACCAGAGAGGACCACCCCCTGGGAGGGCCTGTGTCTGCGTTTAGCTGAACTGAAATTCTGCCTAGTCCACTCCTAGTGAAAGGTAGCATAACCCAGGCGTAATGAAGAGTTGATGCATCCGTCAATGAACGAAAGAGAAAAATTAATTCTTTTATATATTTTTTTGGATATGTATTATAGCAAAAAGTAAAATTTTTATTGTTCATAACGCAAAAAAAAAAAAATCGCAGAGGTGATCAAATACCACCAAAAGAACACTCTATTTGTGGGAAAAAAAGGACGTCAATTTTGTTTGGGTACAATGTTGCACGACCGTGCAATTATCAGTTAAACAACGCAGTATCTCAAAAAGTCCTCTGGTCAGGAAGGGGGTAAATCCTTCCAGGGCTGAAGTGGTTAAGGAGGGCTTCCAGATTCTAATAAGTTCCCTCCCCAGACCACCACATCCACCGGTCCCCTGCCAGCGCTCTGACCCCCTCCTCTTCTCTGTACACCACCATAGCAAGCAACTCCCTGCAGAATCCAGTAATTCTGGCAGAGAGCATATCGACATGTGCTCAGTATGAAAACGGCTAATGCAGAGCTCCCTCTAGGAAGACATGTCAGTGCCTTACATGGGGGTATCTTCCCAAAGGTGAAATTCTTGATTTTAGAAATATTACTACAAAGCGAATTGCATTGGATTTTTCGTTGTAATGCCAACGTTTTTCCAGGGCTAAATGAAAACATATCTTATAAACCCTTCTTAGAAGGATTTGTGTCAGGTGCAGAGCCAGTCCTACCATAGCTCCCAGTGGGTCCATTGGACCCAGGCAGCACTTTGAGAGGGGCAGCAAATTGAACCACAGCCACCTCTCCTCTTCTATTTAGCCAGCAAATTGTCCACCAAGATTTTTTTTCCAGCAGTTTTGTGTGTCATGATGACAACTGCCCCCTGGGCCACTCCACCTGCCCCTATACTACCCTAGCCTGTTCCTATACTGCCCTAGCCTGTCTATATACTACCCTAGCCTGTCTATATACTACCCCAGCCTGCCCCTATACTGCCCTAGCCTGCCCTTATACTGTCTTAGCCTGTCCATATACTACCCTAGTCCTGTCTATATACTACCCTAGTGTGCCCATATACTACCCTAACCTGTCCATATACTACCCTAGCCTGTCTATATACTACCCTAGGGTGTCCATATACTACCCTAGCCTGTCTATATACTGTTGGAGCCTGCCCCCCATGCTGCCCTATTCCACCACTATACTGCCTAGCCCGCCTCTTGGAATTTAACATAATGGTATGACATATAGACATGCATACAGACAAGGCGCTGTTGCATGTAAATCTGACTTCTTGATAAATGTAATTTTAGTTTTAATTGCCATGATATAAAATAATGGATGTGGGGGGCCTTTTGGTGGGTGTGATTTGTTTTTGGGGGGTGTGGAGAGGGGGGGCAGCATTTCATTCTTGGGCCAGCCCTGGTCAGGAAGGTGGGAAAGGTGAGGCTTTCTCTGTTATGTAATTTTCCTCTGTAATGAATCTCCCCCGTTGTACCTTTCCTTATCCCTTTCTTTTTGGTTTTTATTTTCTCTTTTATTTCCGGTTCATGTTCTCCCCTGTTTGTATTTCTGACAATTTAGCTGCGTAAATATATTTCAAGACATGAAATTGTTGTTAAAAATTGTAGCTAATTACTATATTGTGATTTTTAATATATACTTACCTTGCCATGGGTTGTTAACTAATACAAGCAGGGCAGGCCCAAGATATTGTGCTGCCTGGGTCCAAGAATGAAATGCTGCCCCCCAAAAAAAATCATGTCCATATAGCAAAAAGACATTTCCAAAAAGCAAAGAGACAGCCCAATCCAGCAAGAGACATCCCCAAATATTCAGCAAAGAGACGTTTCCATAAATTCAGCAGAGACATTTCCATAAATTCAGTCGAGACAGTTCCATAAAGCAAAGAGACATCCCCATATAGTAAAGAGACAGCCAAATCTAGCAAAGAGACATGCCCGATCCAGCAAAGAGACATGCCCCATCCAGCAAAGAGACATGTCCCATTCAGCAAAGAGACATGCCCAATCCAGCAAAAAGAATTGCACGATCCAGCAAAGAGACATGCCCCCTCCAGCAAAGAGACATGCCCCTTCCAGCAAAGAGAGATGCCCCCTGCAGCAAAGAGACATGCCCAATCCAGCAAAGAGACATGCCCCCTCCAGCAAGGAGACATGCCACCTCCAGCAAAGAGACATTCCCCTCCAGCAAAGAGACATGCCTCCTCCAGCAAAGAGACATGCCCAATCCAGCAGAGACATGCCTCCTCCAGCAAAGAGACATGCCCCTCCAACAAAGAGACATGCCACGTCCAGCAAAGAGACATGCCCCTCCAATAAAGAGACATGCCCCCTCCAGCAAAGAGACATGCCCGGTCCAGCAAAGAGACATGCCCCCTCCAGAAAAGAGACATGCCCCCTCCAGCAAAGAGACATGCCCCCTCCAGCAAAGAGACACGCCCGATCCAGCAAAGAGACATGCCCCTTCCAGCAAAGAGACATGCCCCCTCCAGCAAAAAGACATGCCCCTCCAGCAAAGACACATGCCCAATCCAGCAAAGAGGAGTCACATCCTTAGATATCAGGGCAGGGTCAATGCTGGGATTTGTAGTCCTTCACTTTTGGGGAGTCACATTTTCCAGCATGGACACTGCCCTGATATCTAAGGATGTGTCCTCCTTTCATCCCTCGCAGGGTACCATCCCATCTGTCCTCTCCTCTTCTGCCAGTATACACATCTTCTGACCATCATCTCTGCAGTCTGTACTGAGAGGCTTGCTAGTGGCTCCAGACTGACACACACACACACTCCCTGAGCTCTGCTGTAAAGTGCTGACAGTTCAGCACAGAACGCTGGCTGCTGGGGAGATATCACTCATGATCTTAGCCTGATCTGTCGTCTGTATCTAAGGACTTTTATTTTTGTTTTCCTAAAGGTTTGGCTCCAGCTCTCTCTCCCTCTGTGCACTGTCTGTAGTCAGTGGCGATGTTTCAGCTGCATGCCTCCGAGGAGAACATGCAGGGAGGAAGTGGATGGAGCGAGCAGAAGAGGAGGAAGTTAAAATCCTCCCCTGCTCTGTATGCTGGGGCATCTCTCTCCTTGTCCTCCTGACATCACTGGTTGCTAGACGCCAGTCAGACCGCGGCTAGCAACCAATATGGGCAGGGAACCCGGGCTAGTGAACAAATTCAAGTGGGTCTCAGCCAGCCAGGAGTCCACCAGCACAGGGAGTGACATCAGCAATAAAGTACAGCAGCATGACACTGCACATTAGAGAGAGGGAGCCTCAGGTCCTCGGGCAGTGTGCCCTGTTGCCACCCCTCTT
Source organism: Glandirana rugosa (assembly GCA_018402905.1). Classification (NCBI taxonomy): domain Eukaryota; kingdom Metazoa; phylum Chordata; class Amphibia; order Anura; family Ranidae; genus Glandirana; species Glandirana rugosa. The sequence continues at coordinate 241,078 of BLSH010304807.1, read as the reverse complement.
AAAGCGCCGCTTGGGTCCCAAGGACCCACTGGGACCCACGGTAGGGCCGGCCCTGAATACAAACGCACCGTTTAATTGGTGCTGTCATCTACATACACCATTTTCCCTTCTCCTTGGACCTCCATGCTCTTCGTTGCCTGGCGCCCCCAAGCCACCAGCCTGTATTGGCTCAAATGGCAGATTTTCCCCAGGGACTGCTACATCAGTAGGCAATTCCAATTTACCTGGTCCTGCCTACTTGATTCCTGGTTTTAGGTCTTTTCCTGATCAGGTTGTATTCCATCTTATGTAACGGAGGTGGAGATTAGTTTCAGCTGACCTCCTCCTTCCTTTTTGCTTTCCACCGGGGTATGGTGTCGGCGGATATACCCGACGTATGATGTCATCCTACCCAGGGGCAGGGTTACGCCGTGCGTCGGACATTCAGAGGATTCAGTTCGATGCGTCCATAGTGAGGATCGATTGGCCAGTCCTGGATGACACACCTTAGGGAAATGACAAAGATTGGATGGTCTCCCACCCTTAGGATAGTTAAAGAGGAAGTAAACCCAGATTGGGTTTACTTCCTCTATATTCCCCTTCAAAGTAGATGCATAAAGGGCTACTATGCATCGCATAGTAGCCTATTATGTGTCACTTACCTGCAAACAAAGCCTGCGACGTCCAGCCCTGTCCCCTGTGCGGGGTACTTTGCAGCAGTCAGTGGGCTTAAGCACTTCATGGCCATTTAGTGTGACCAAACCCCCGTATTTTTGCATTTTTTGCTATATACGTTTAGATGCTTTTAAACAGCCTGGTAGGAGTATACAGCCAGTCACGGCACAATCACAGTGAAGAAACGGCTCGGAGGCTGTTTCTTCACTGTGCATGTGCCGAAATGACGTCGGCACATCTCTTACACTTCAAATCTCCTGAACCGTGCAGGTTAGGGAGATATGCAGGGCACCTACAGGTGAGCCTTATTATAGGCTTACCTGTAGGTTAAAGTGGTTGTCACGAGCTGACAACCACTTTAAATACCGCAGCACACAGTGTTAGGATGTATGATGGCGGATCAGATGCCAGCATTACAGGCACTTCACAACAGTTAGTATCCACTCATATGACTATATACCAACAAATGTTGTCTGTACAGGTGGTGCTTACTGCACCAGGTGTCCTCATCTATTGGCTCTACTTTCTAAATGGTCCCCTTTTTCTTTTTTCTATATTTGATACCAACCCTGACATCTGGCCTCATTAGACTGGATAGCACCCTTCTACTCTGGGTGCCTGCCATCCACTACAGCTGTATGCTACTGGTCCCCACCTAAATTACCCCGTATCAGGTAGTCTATTTGAATCATGACATATGGACTGCATACGTTTTGAGCCGATTGGCTTAAACATTTTTGGAATTTTGTATCTTATTACTTATACCATTTTTCTCTATGTAGAAAAACTCTTCCCTGTTTTAGTGGTCATTGTCAGGTTCTGGGCTCAATCTCTTTTTATGGATGGCACCGCCCAGATCCTGTGTGGTGAATCATGTGGCACAGTCCAGGGGTTATGGTGGCTTATGATAAATGGTGATCCTTTGGTTTTTCCTGTGGTGATCTTGAACAAAAGAAAACTTTTAATGTTCTGTTGGATATGCATGTGATACATGCCTATTGAAGTCTGGTGAGTTCAACTGCATGCTCTGGTGACACTGTTAACACTGATGACAATGATAAAGGTATATTTACGCTGTGATCTATCTTTACAGAATTAAACTTGTTTAATAAGCTACAATAGCACCTCTGAAGAATGTATTCCGAAGTGCATTAGGTGCTGTTCATCGTCAATGATTCAGAACCACGTTTGTAACATATTAGCATATCCACATTCTCAATTTTATATTTTTGGAATACTTTAACAATTGTATCAATTAAATTTTGTATTTTTATACACACATGACTATTTTTGTGCCTTTATAATCCCATCACCTGGGTGATTCTTGTCTAATTTAATATTAGGGGTGATGGCATTTTTCTCTCCATAAAGCTCGTACATCCCATTTCTGTTGACAAGAAACTGGAGTCATTATTAAAGGCTTCCTTTTCTTCGGCCAGTTCAGCTATTCAGCCAGCTGTCGCAGCAATTTGAGTCTGCCAGTCCTTAAAGGATCAGGTCAGATGGCCTGACAGGCCTAACCAGGAGAATCATCCTGCTGAAAAGAGGGCAGATATTCCTCGAGCACTGTGTTTTGCTGTAAATGCCTTAAAGGTAGAGTTGAGCGGACACCTGGATGTTCGGGTTCGGCGGGTTCAGCGGAACTTCGCTAAAAAGTTCGGGTTCGGTACCGAACTTGACCCAAACTTGACCCCGGACACCGAACCCCATTGAAGTCAAGGGGACCCGAACTTTTCGGCACAAAAATGGCTGTTAAAAAGTCCTGGAAAGTGCTAGAGGGCTGCAAAAGGAAGTAAAATGGGGGTAAGAGTAGGACAAGTGCCCTACAAAAAAATGGGGATAGGGAAAATAACTTAAAATCAAATAAAAAAATAAAAATTGGAAGGGGAGTGGATTTGGAGTAGGAGCCTAGAGGTTGACTAGGCCGTGACCGTAGCAGTGTAGGTGGAAGTGGCGGTGGTGGAGGAGGAGGAGGTAGCCAACACTTTTTATTGTTTGTTTGTTTTTTTCTAATTGGGGTAGCCCCCAAAATATTGAGGCATATTCAAAAAAACAAGTATACCAATGGCTGTGTGAGGCCGTTCTAAATGTCTATTCTGCAGGACTTCTTACAGGAGCAGCTGGAACCTCTCCCTATAGCAGTAGGCGATGATTTTAGAACAATAATTGTCCCTTACAGCACCAGCAGGAACCTCTCCCTACAGAACTATGAGATGATTATAGAACAATAATCTGTCCCTTACAGCAACAGCAGGAACCTGACCCTATAGCAGTAGGCGATGATTTTAGAACAATAATCTGTCCCTTACAGCAACAGCAGGAACCTTCCTCTATAGCAGTAGGCGATGATTTTAGAACAGTAATCTGTTCCTTACAGCACCAGCAGGAACCTCTCCCTATAGAACTAGGAGATGATTATAGAACAATAATCTGCCCCTTACAGGAGCAGCAGGAACCTCTCCCTATAGAACTAGGAGACAATTTTAGAACAATAACCCAGTCCAAAAGATTTTAGTAGCGGATGACGATATCCCAGTCCAA
>BLSH010304807.1:146504-194253 GCA_018402905.1 Glandirana rugosa | reverse complement strand
TAAAAATAAAAAGTAAAAAGCAAAATAAATAATTAAAAAAAAAAAAAAAAATTTAAAGCGCTCCGTCCCGCCGAGCTCGCACGCAGAAGCGAACGCATACGTAAGTCCCGCCCACATATGAAAACGGTGTTCAAACCACACATGTGAGGTATCGCCGCGATCGTTAGAGCGAGAGCAACAATTCTAGCTCTAGACCTCCTCTGTAACGCAAAACTGCTAACCTGTAGAATTTTTTAAATGTCGCCAATGGAGATTTTTAATTTGCAAAGTTTATCGCCATTCCGCGAGCGGATGCAATTTTGAAGCATGACATGTTGGGTATCATTTTACTCGGCGTAACATTATCTTTCACAATATGGAAAAAAATTTGCCTAACTTTACTGTTTTCTTATTTTTTAACTAAAAAAACTGAATTTTTTCAAAAAAAAAGCACGCTTGTAAGACCGCTGCGCAAATACGGTGTGACATACATTTTTTCAATGACCGCCATTTTATTCTCTAGGGTGTTAGAAAAAAATATATATATAATGTTTGGGGGTTCTAAGTAATTTTATAGCAAAAAAAAACTGTTTTTAACTGGTAAGCACCGAACTCAAGAAACAGGCCTGGTATTGAAGTGGTTAATAAGGGGGCCCCCAGATCCGACCCCTCCCTATGTGAATTAGTATCGGGTACATTGTACCCCCACTGATTCACCAAAAGTGTCCAAAAAGAAAAAACCACACCAGACATTTAGGGACAATTCCTTTATTAAAAAAGAAAAATAAGTGTCCCCCGTTGTAATCCACTGTCAATCACGGCGAGCAACAGACCCGAAAAAAAAGACAAAAAAAAAAAGAACAGCTCCTCCTCCATGGGAGGGCTCCCGCTGACTGAGCTCTCTTTGTTTTGACGTTTTATTTATTGTGAAGGGCGGGCCACCCAATGACATCAGTAGGGTGCGTGGTCACCTGTACATCACCCGGTGGCCCTGACCTGCACTATAAGTAAAACATCAAAACAAAGCCAGCGCAGACAGCAGCAGTCCTCACATGGAGGAGGAGCTGTGTGCACCGTCTGCATGCAATGCATTATGGGGCGCCCCACGGCGGTGAAGTAGCTGCGAGCGCCCCATAATGTTCTAAATTCGAAGAACGCCCAAATGCCCGATGTTCGAGTCGAACCGCGGGCCCATCCCTAGTAATTATGAGACCTATATACAGGGCGGGATTAAGAGCATCATGGGCCTGGTGCTGAGGATTTTGGTGGGCCTTTTTATGAAAATACTACTACTCCGCTTTTGGATGGTGACATCAGGCTCTCACCGGCCTTCCGGAGATTCAGCAGCTGTGAACGGCAGGCCCACGGTGAAGTATCATGGCTCCTGCAGTGTAGACACCAGCCGGGTTAGCAGTTCATTAGAATGGCCACACTGCGCCCCGGCAGTGACCTCCGCAGTTGGAATCCAGCATTCCAGGCATATTAAGAACATGCCACTCCGCTCTCTTAATCACTCCCAGTGCGATTCCCCCACTGAGCTTTCATTCGGACACCGGTGTCCACCAATGTCCTCTCAGGCTTCTCCAGCAACCATGTCAGCGCTGGAATTAAACAGCCACCTTCCGCCATCTTCCACTGTCTCCTTGTGTCTGCTGCTAGTAGGAAGCACTGAACCTTCTTCAGGGCATGGCACCACCCCCTTGTTTCGAGACAGGCTGGCACCAAAAGATCTGATAGGCAGGCTTGCTCCTGGTCACCCTGCTGTAACCCCTTGTGTGAAGGATAGAATCTTGCAGACGTGCTGATGCTAGCAGGACTTGTCCAGACATGCTGACCTTTCCGGTGGTTTCCGGTAACAACAGTAAATGTAGTAACCCCTGTCTTCCTGAAGGGAACTATCTCAGCACAGTCTCACCCGCAGGCACCAGTAGGCTTACCCCAATCACCCTGGGCAACAGGAAACAGTCTCAGGTACACTTTACTGAAAGCAGAAGTTTAGAGCAAAACTTTATGATGCCCAGCTTTTGCTGAGATCTGGGCATATTTGTAATCCAGTGGGTAATGTCCAGTATTTGCAGTGTGATCGCCCGCCGTGGTTTCCACAAGTGACAGCACGTTACAAAACTTACTGAATTGCAGGATGTTGCTTTCAAGTGTCCGCCCCAGCGCCAGATGGAGCAACTGGGTAAGCAAGAGTAGCAATGGGCAACTGCTCCTGCTGGTTGCTATGGACAACAGCTACAACTTGTACTGTACCGCTGTTTGATGAGCAGAGCACATAAGTCCTTTTCCCGGTTTCAATCCTCACTAATTGTCAGAGAATGCAGTCTGAAGGTTCCAGCAGTATGCCCGTTCCTCTGCGCAGGAGCTGGCACCAAACTGCCTATTTTAACACACAGCACCTTGCAACAAGTGCTGTCCGGTCTACAGCATATCCCGTGTTCCTGAGCTACCTGTTAACTGTTATCCTAGTTCCTGTGACCCGGCTTGTCCATGACTTACCTGCTGTCTGCCTTCACTGATCCCAGCTTGTGACCCCGACTACTCTCTGCCTGCTCCTCTGTACTTTGCTGCCCTCCTCCTGACAACCCGGCTTGAGACCCCAACTACTCTGTGCCTGCTCCTACGGTACCTCAGAAGGTCTTGGCCATTCTGGAGTGGCCGTAGCCGACCGTCAAGAAAGAGTCCAGCGTTTTAATCGGATTCGTTAACTTTTATAGGAAATGTATTAAGGTATTTTCTGCCATCGTGTCACCCATCACACAGTTGACCAAACAGAACAACCAATTTTACTGGTCTCCCAAAGCACAGGCAGCCTTTGAGACCCTCAAGAATGTGTTCACATCTGTACCGGTCCTGAAACACCCGGACCCGGCTCTTCCATATGTCCTTGAAGTGGATGCTTCGGAGATGGCGGTTAGGGCAGTGCTTTCCCAAGGGCAAGTTACAAAGGCCCTGCTCTACCCCGTTGCCTTCTTCTCCTGCAAATTAACTGCACCCAGAAGGAATTATGATGTGGGGGGACAGGGAGCTCCTTGCCATTAAATTGGCACTTAAGGAATGAAGCTACCTCCTGGAAGGAGCCACACATCCGATCTTGGTCTACACCAACCATAAGAATTTAGAATATTTAAGAACAGCTAAGAGATTGAAACCACGGCAGGCCAGGTGGGCACTCTTCTTTTCTAGATTCTCTCTCTGCACATAACGTACAGGTCAGGGTCAAAAAATACAAAACCTGACGTGCTTTTGCGCATGTTCAGCATACCCAGAGATCCTACACCTCCCGACACCATACTTCCCTCTGGAAGCTTTCTACTGTCACAGGAAGACTTGCTAACATGGATCAGGCGGGCCTCAACTAGGGGCACCAACTTCTCAGACATCACTTTGCAGGCCAAGGATGGGTTACTCTGGCACAATGACAAAATCTTTGTCCCCAAGGAACTACGTACAGCTGTACTGGAGCAATGCTACAACCATAAGCTGGCCAGGCACTTTGGGGTTCATAAGACTTCCGTCCTTGCACTACCTGTATACAGAATAAGAGCAGCAAAACCAGAGCCTGGGGACTTCTGAACCCACTTCCAGTACCAGAAGACCCTGGAAAATGATCGCCATGGATTTCATCGTGGAGTTACCCCCATCTAAAGGGTATTCCACCATCTTTGTGGTAGTCGACTGATTGACTAAAATGGCCCATCTTCTCTCCATGAAGGGAACACCCTCAGCCCCTGAAACCGCAGAGGTTTTCATCGGAGAAATTAGGGGTTCCAGCGAATATCGTCTCAGATCGGGGGGGGGTGCAGTTCACCTCCAGATTTTGGAAGACATTATGTGAGTCCCTAAAGATTGAACTGTCCTTCTCCTCAGCATACCACCCTCAGACTAATGGTTTCTCTTCATTTGCATAGGGTGACTGGGTCCCATTGCTACCACTTGCTTACAATAACTCTCTCCATTCTGCCACCAAACAATCTCAGTTTTTTGCAAACTACAGCTTCCATCCATCCTTTCTGTCTTGCCCTCTGCTGGAGGCTCCGGTGCCCGCGGTAGATGAGACAATAAAGTACTGGGAGACTAACAACAGGCTGCTTCAGGAGACAATGCAAAAAACACAGGAATATAACAAAAGAATCTTTGACAAAAGGAGACGAGGTAAACTGAATCTTAAGCATGGGGAGCAGGTCTGGTTGTTCACAACAAACCTCAAGATGGCTTGCCCATCTAGGAAGCTAGGTCCCAGATTCATTGGTCCTTTTCCAATCAAGAGGAGAATCAACAGGGTAGCCTATGAATTGGAGTTACCTAATTCTCTTTGGATCCATCCTGTGTAGAGTTGAGCGAACCCAAACTGTAAAGTTCGGGTTCGTATCGAACTTTGGGGTGTCCGTGACCCGGACCCGAAACCGGACAACTGTGGGTTCGAGTTCTGGGTTCGGGTATTTGATCACGCATGTTGAATAGCTGCAGGGCAGCCAATCAACAAGGGTTTCACTGGTTTGCCCTTAGAAGCCATCACAGCCATGCCTACTAATGGCATGGCTGTGATTGGCCAGTGCATCATGTGACCCAGCCTCTTTATAAGCTGGAGTCACTTAGTGCTGCATGTCACATGCTCTCTGGGTAGTGTAGGGAGAGGATGCTACCGGTGCTGTGAGGGACAGATTGCAGATAGATAGATAGGTGGAGATTACTACTACTACTGCTTTTAGGGACAGATTGCAGATAGATAGATAGGTAGAGATTACTACTACTACTGCTTTTAGGGACAGATTGCAGATCTCATCCTGCATTACAGAAAGATCTGACTGGACTAGGTAGAGTCTACTGCTTAGAGGGACAGATTATTGTTCTAAAATCATCTCCTAGTTCTATAGGGTCAGGTTCCTGCTGTAGCTGTAAGGGACAGATTATTGTTCTAAAATCATTTTGCAACCCTCTAGCACTTTCCATGACTCTTTTACAGTCATTTTTGTGCCGAAAAGTTCGGGTCCCCATTGAATTCAATGGGGTTCGAGGTAAAGTTTGGGTCAAGTTCGGTACTGAACCTGGACTTTTTTCCGAAGTTCGGCCGAACCCACCGAACCCGAACATCCACAGGTTCGCTCAACTCTAATCCTGTGTTCCATGTGACTCTGCTTAAACCTGCAGTTTCTGACCCTTTTCCTGAACGGAGGACAGGTCCCCAGAGCCAGTACTAGTAGATGGTGAAGAAGAGTTTGAAGTGGAATCCATCTTGGACTGTAGAAAAAAGCTGAGCAGTGTTCAGTATTTGGTCAAGTGGAGAGGGTATGGGCCGGAGGAAAACTCCTGGGAGCCTGAAGATAACTTGCACGCAGAAGACCTTGTTAGAGCATTCTGGAGAAGCCATTCAGTTTCGATGTCCCATCTGGGCATCCGGAGGCTGCTCCTTGGGGGGGGGCAATGTCATAGAATGCAGTCTGAAAGTTGCAGCAGTATGCCCGTTCCTGTGCGCAGGCGCGTGCGCTCGCGCATGCAGCAGGTGCACGCGCTGGCGCCAAATGGCCTGTTTAAATGGACAGCACCTTGCAATAAGTGCAGTCTGGTCTACAGCGTATCCCGTGTTCCTGAGCCACCTGTTATATGTTGTCCTAATTCCTGTGGTCCGGCTTATCCACGACTTACCTGCTGTCTGCCTGCACTGATCCCGGCTTGTGACCCTAACTACTCTCTGCCTGCTCCTCTGTACTCTGCTGCCCGCTTCCTGACAACCCGACTTGAGACCCCAACTACTCTCTGCCTGCTCCTACGGTACCGCTTTTCCTGCTTGTTGCCAACCCAGCCGGCTTCTGACTATCCTTCTGCCTACAGCACGGGCTCCCAGCCCCTCTGCCGGTGCCATCCAGCTGCCTACAGTGATCTGCACCAGAGTCTGCAGGACTCTTCGCACCAGCACCTATCATCTTGCCAAGCCCTTGTGTCACAAACTTGCTGTACCCACTTCCAGGGGATAGTAAGAGAGGTTGTTCCCTGCACATTAGACTCCACCACCAGGTACGTGACACTAATATCGAAACAATACAGTTTCCTGGCTCAGTTCATTGCTGTTGCTAGAGGTAATGACTGGCATCTTTACAGGTGAATGACGGATGAGCCCCCAGATGTAGCCATTGACTCCTTGGGGGTTGCTGGATGTAGTGGTTCACCTGTCACTGCCCTCAATCACAGTGTTTCCTTTCATCTGGAGTCATGAAGAACAGGCCAGTACTTGCATTTTGTTTTTGTTTTTTATTGGGGGATTAAACTTGTATAGGGATTGGGATGTTATGGGATGCCCAGTGAACTGGATTCAAACTTGAACCGGACTATCTATATACACGTCCTGTATATACACTCCTTCTCTTACTCCAGCACACACTTGCTTCACAATAAACTTCTGTTCCTCTCTCCTGCACAAAACTTGCTTCAGGCCTAGCTAGCACATGGTCAGGCCTGCTGTTGCTTTAGCACAGCCTACGAGCCACCCATTACAGGCAGGGACCACGGGTCCCCAAAGTGTAGCAAAGTACAACGTGAGCTAGCTAACCTTGATGGACTACTGCTCCCAGCCCATCTTCTTCCAGGCCCTGCCAGCCCTCCTGGCTGCAACGGCCCTCTTAACTGCCATGGTGACAACACAGTCACAACTGGCTCTTGCACCCTTCTCAGACTGTCTCTCACCCCAATCTGCTCTTGTGTACCTCTTCCAGCTTTCCAGGTTGTGCATCACTCATTGACACCTGTAGTTCCTCTCCTGGAGATCTCTCCAGCAGTACTCTCTCCTGCTGTCCTCTCCTGCTCTCTCTCCTGTGCCTCTCCTCCAGGATCTCACTCTCCTCCTGGATGCACCTGAACTCTCCCAGGCCGAGGTCACCCCCCAGACTAGGGGCTCCCTCAAGGCCCTGACAGCTTCCGTACTACACCATCTCCATCTCTTCCACCCAAACTCTCCTCCCCAGCTGGGCTGACCCTGGGTATTTGAGGAGGCCTATCCCCTGCCAATCCAGATTGGGGATTGGTCAGCGCTCCCCAAAAACTCCAGACAGCTCCACCTTCTCTTGCCCTCCATTTTCCTTCTAGAACACTCTAGAAGCCTCTGGAAAGAGAGGGGAAGTTCCAGTGATGCTGCCTGTGAGTCACCAGCCACTCCCTGAGGCACTCCCAGCCCAAAATCAAAACAATCAGGCTTCCAGACAGGCCTGACCAAATTTGCCTCATCTAGCAAAACCAAAAACAAAAATCCTCACACTAGCACCTACCTAAATGTAGAGGGTGATACACTCACCCCCCACCAACCCTCAGCTGGTCCCCTGCTGAGAAAATTTAGAAAATAAGGGCATTCCAGAACAAAAAAAAAGATAGGGGGAAAGGGAACAAACTTGGATGGGGACTGTACAAGTCATTTAAGTACAAAAATAGACATCATATCTGTAAATATTTACACCTGTACAGTATGACTAAACATTCCTAGATATAGGTCCCTGCAACTAACAGCATACACAATCAATATACATTTCAGAGCCAGAAAACTTCTCTCATGAGAAAAGCATTCCACTCATAAATTTGTAGAGAAGGTCTTGACTCTCGCCGGAAGAGGATGGACAGCTGCCCCATCCTGAGAAGATATAACAACAACCTAAACTACATTCTAACTAAACATAACACACATACTCTGCTGGGAGGGGGTTATAGATAGAGCTGATCGAACCCATGGATGTTCGGGTTTGGTGGGTTCGGCTGAACTTTGGAAAAAAGTCTGGGTTCGGTACCGAACTTGACCCAAACTTTGTCCCGAACCCCATTGAATTCAATGGGGACCCGAACTTTTCGGCACAAAAATGACTGTAAAAGAGTCCTGGAAAGTGCTAGAGGGCTGCAAAATGAACAATAATCTGTCCTTTACAGCTACAGCAGGAACCTGACCCTATAGAACTAGGAGATGCTTTCAGAACAATAATCTGTCCCTCTAAGCAGTAGACTCTATCTAGTCCAGTCATATCTTTCTGTAATGCAGGATGAGATCTGCAATCTGTCCCTAAAAGCAGTAGTAGTAGTAATCTCTACCTATCTATCTATCTGCAATCTGTCCCTAAAAGCAGTAGTAGTAGTAATCTCTACCTATCTATCTATCTGCAATCTGTCCCTCACAGCCAGGCAGCATCCTCTCCCTACACTACCCAGAGAGCATGTGACATGCAGCACTGTGACTCCAGCCTCATATAGAGGCTGGGTCACATGATGCACTGGCCAATCACAGCCATGCCATTAGTAGGCGTGGCTGTGATGGCTTCTAGGGAAAACCAGTGAATCGCTTGTTGATTGGCTGTCCTGCAGCTATTCAACATGCGTGATCAAATACCCGAACCCAGAACTCAAACTCAAACTTTTTTTTCAAATGGTTCACTGACACCCATTCGGGTTCGCTCAACTCTAGTTATAGACCTGCCAGCAGAGTAAAACATAAACAGCATACCATAACACTTCTTCCTGTCTGGTCTGTCAGTAGGAGGTTAGAACCTGCTGACAGATACAGTAGGAGGAAAAAACACAGTAAATTGGCAGTCCTTCTTTCAAGTTCCTGAAAGGAGGGGCCCCTCCCCGAACAACAGGCCCTTCAAAGGTTAAGTAGTGCAAGTACAAGCCTCACCCCAGCGTCCTTTCAACAGAAACGTTCCACAATTGGGCGCAGGGTGGCAGGCAGGCTTTTTCCAGAAAAATCAAAGAAAACAAGAAGAAACAAAAAAAACACACTGCAATTCACAGCAGTCTATATGGTCCGGTCTATACATCAACTGGCTCCTCACAGTCCTTCTTCAAGAATAGAACCGAGGGTCTGGTAGCCGTCTCCGGCCCCCATCTTCTGTTTCCCTAGAGACCAAGTAACATTGAGTTGGCCGACCTACTTTAACAATCAGCACTCGGTCACTGTAAATAGATCTCCCGATCGCCATTCCTTCTTTATATCCAGGCACCGGGCCCACAGTTCATTATCTGGCCCTCTCTGTGGCTTCGGGACATGCAGAAAATCCCAAACCAAATCATCTTCCCACTCTGTGAGAGGTCTCTATGATCTCCATGGTCTGTTCCAGGCCCCACTCCAATGCTACCCTCCGCTGCACTTCCCTCTGGATCAGGGGCAGCCGTGGCAACTCTCTCGGATTCCCTCTCCCAAGGAGAATGTCAGTTTCAGGTGATCTCATCACCCATTAATGATCAGTGGGTGCCCTGGTCTGGGTGGTGGAAGGCCTGCGTAAAAAGCACTGCTGTAGATTAACTAGGGCTCCTGCTGTAGGTTTAGGTGTCACGGTGAGTTCTGGCTCTATCTCTGGCTGGGCTCCCTGGATGCTCGACCCTCCAGTCTCCCACTCCTCTTCCTCATCTGAGCTGGAACCCAGGGATGACCTCTGCATCAGCCTTTCCAGTGACTCAAACTCGGCCTGCAGTCTAGGGAAACCCAAGTCAATGACCCTATCCATGAACTCCCCATCTGGCTCTCTGGAGGGTGCACTCCCCTCCCGCACTGACTCCGCTGGACACGGGATGACAATCCCCAAAAACCCCAGACAGCTCCACCTTCTCTTCCCCTCCTTTCTCCTTCTAGAACACTCTAGATGGTGCTGCACTCACCCCCCACCAACCCTCAGCTGGTCCCCAGCTGAGAAAATTTAGAAAAGATGGCTCCTGGGTACAGTTGAGTGAACCCGAACTGTAAAGTTCGGGTCCGTACCGAACTTTTGGGTGTCCGGGACCAGGACCCGAACCCGGACTTTTCAAAAAAAGTCTGGGATCGGTTCCGGGGTTCTGGTATTTTATTCCACGTGCCTAGGGCAGCCAATCAACAAGTGTTTCACTGGTTTTCCCTAGAAGCCATCACAGCCATGCCTACTAATGGCATGGCTGTGATTGGCCAGTGCACCATGTGACCCAGCCTCTATATTGGGCTGGAGTCACCGTGCTGCATGTCATATGCTCTCAGGATAATTTAGGGAGAGGATGCTGCTGGCTCTGTAAGGGACAGATTGCAGAACATCTCATCCTGCATTACTGAACAATCTGATTGTGGACTAGGGAGAGATACTAGTACTGGTGCTTTGAGAGACAGATTGCACACCTCATCCTGCTGCACAGAGCAATCTGACTGGACTAGGTAGAGTCTGTTGCTTTAAGGGAAAGATTATTCTTCTAAAATCATCATCAAGTTGTACAGGGAAAGGTTCCAGCTGTTGCTTTAAGGGAAAGATTAGTGTTCTAAAATCATTATCAAGTTGTACAGGGAAAGATTCCAGCTGTTGCTTTAAGGGAAAGATTATTGTTCTAAAATCATCTTCAAAGTGTGTGGGAAAAGCCTATTGCAAGGGCATAGAGTCATTAGTGTTCTAAAATCATCTTCAAAGTGTACGGAAAAGCCTATTGCAGGGGCATGGAGCCATATTCGTGTTCTAAAATCATCTTCACAGTGTGTGGGAAAAGCCTGTTTCAGCCACATAGAGCCATATCATTGTTCTAAAATTTAAAACAATAATATGGCTCTCTATGCGGCTGGAAGAACAGTAATATGGCTCTATGCGGCTGGAAGAACAGTAATATGGCTCCATGCCCCTGCAATAGGCTTTTCACTAATTAGAACACTAATATGGCTCTATGCCACGGAAAGAGGCTTTTCCCACACACTGTGAAGATGATTTTAGAACACTAATATGGCTCTATGTGGCTGAAACAGGCTTTTCCCACACACTGTAAAGATGATTTTGGAACACTAATATGGCTCTATGCAGCTGAAACAGGCTTTTCCCGCACACTGTGAAGATGATTTTAGAACACTAATATGGGTCTATGCGGATGAAACAGGCTTTTCCCACACGCTTTGAAGATGATTTTAGAACACTAATATGGCTCTATGCCCCTGCAATAGGCTTTTCCCACACACTTTGAAGATGATTTTAGAACACTAACATGGGTCTATGCAGCTGAAACAGGCTTTTACCACACACTGCGAAGATGATTTTAGAACACTAATATGGCTCTATGCGGTTGAAACAGGCTTTTCCCACACACTGTGAAGATAATTTTAGAACACTAATATGGCTCTATGCGGCTGAAACAGGCTTTACCCATACACCGTGAAGATGATTTTAGAACACTAATATGGCTCTATGCGGCTGAAACAGGCTTTTCCCACACACTTTGAAGATGATTTTAGAACACTAATATGGCTCTATGCCCCTGCAATAGGCTTTTCCCACACACTTTGAAGATGATTTTAGAACAATAATCTTTCCCTTAAAGCAACAGCTGGAGGCTTTCCCTGTACAAATAGGAGATGATTTTAGAATCTAAAATCATCTCCTAGTTTTATAGGGAGAGGTTCCTACTGTTGCTTAAAGGGACAGATTATTGTTTCTTGCACAAAATTAAAAAGTGCATCTACATTGCTGGTTTAAAAAAAAACAAAAAAATTCCAAAAATAAAAAAAAAACAGTGTTGGCTACCTCCTCCTCCTCCACCGCCACTTTCACCGCCTCCTCAACCTCCAACTCCACATCCACCTCCATTTTTGATTTTTTTATGTGATTTTAGCTTAAAAAATATTTTAAGCTATTTCCCCATCCCCATTTCTTTGTAGGGCACTTGTCTGACCCTTACCCCCATTTTCCTTCCTTTTGCACACCTCTAGGACTCTCCAGGACTTTGTTACAGCCATTTTTGTGCCTAAAAGTTTGGGTCCCCATTGATTTCAATGGGGTTCGAGGTCCGGGTCAAAGTTCGAACCCGGACTTTGTCCCGAAGTTCGGCCGAACCTGCAGAACCCGAACTTCCAGAGGTTCGATCAACTCTACTCCTGGGCCCAGGAGCAAAGGCATCCCAGAACAAAATAAAAGGGATGTCAATCTTTTGTGTGGCCACCATTATTTTCCAGAACTGCCTTAACCCCCTTGGGCATGGAGTTCACCAGAGCATCACAGGTTGCCGCTGGAGTTCTCTTCCACACCTCCATGACAACATCACAGGGCTGGTGGATGTTAGAGACCTTGCGTTTCTCCACCTTCCATTTGAAAATGCCCCACAGATGCTCAATAGGATTTAGGTCTGGAGACATGCTTGGCCAGTCCATTACCTTAACCCTCAGCTTCTTTAGCAAGGGATTGGTCATCTTGGAGGTGTGTTTGGGGTCGTTAACATGTTATAATACTGCCCTGCAGCACAGTCTCTGAAGGGAGGGTATCATACTCTGCTTCAGAATGCAGAATGTCACAGTGCTCGTTGGCATTCATGGTTCCCTAAATGAAATGTAGCTCACCAGTGCCGGTAGCACTCATGCAGCCCCAGACCATGACACTCCCACCCCCATGCTTGACTGTAGGCAAGACACACTTGTCTTTGTATTCCTCACCTGGTTGCCGCCACACATGCTTGACACCATCTGAACCAAATACATACGATGGTGGACGTGCTTCTGAAGAGCTCCAGAGTTCACCGCGAGAATCCGGAGGAATCCGTTGCTTAAAAGGCTTGATGAGAGACATCTGACACCCAGGGCGTCTCTCTCCAAGGTCCCCCTGACAGGCCAGGCAAAAACTTTTTCTGCTACGCACAGGCTTCCGAGATGCCCGTAAATTTAGGCCATGGCTTTACCCGCTACTAGGCCTCAACATCCAGCAAATAAGACCCTAAAACACACCGCTGGGGACTCAGCTAACCACCTGGACTCCAAGATCAGACATTCCAGGTGCTGGGACATTTAAAAAAATGGGGATTAGGCCACGATCACCTCAGGCCTAGTACCGCCATTTTGTGAAGCAGCAGCTTAGATTTGGGACAGTATGTGCCTGGCCTGGCAGATGGAGACAATGGCAGCTCAATCTGAGAGCTCTGCCACAGTGGGGAGGAAGACACCAGATAAAGCAGGTCATTAGCGTAGTGATGGGCAAAATCGGTCACCAATTGCCCTTCTCTAACACCCCTTATTCTCAATTGGGCCAAAACCTCCCTGAAATATTCCATACCCAGCCTCCAGCTACCTCAGAGGCCTCCACATCTCACACCTCTCCATCTGCCATGGCACACAGACAGTCTGAGGGAACCCAGAAGAACAAACGATTGGCTGACCAAGAGACACTGCTTACCCTCATTAACCAGATGCCCAAGGTCGCAGATCTCCAATCCCTTGCATCATATATTAAGGGAGCACTGTCTGATGCAGTATCCGATCTCAAGGATGAACTGAGAGGAGTAAATGATAGGTTGGAGGAGGTGGAAAGAGTGGCAGGCCGTCATGACACTGACATCCAGGAGCTCCAACAGCATGGCGCTCGATACCAACTGCACCTTATAGAAATGCAGTGGAAGCTAGAAGACCTCGACAACAGAGGCTGCAGAAGGAACCTCCTTTTCTGAGGAGTTCCTGAAACCGCCTGTACAGCTTCCTACCTCCAAATCAATACCTACTTGATTTCGGTATCTATAACGGTAGCTAAGACTGAGAAAACCCGGACCCTGTAACGTATCAGCGGGCCCTTTTTACCTAGCCACATTCCCAAACTGCAGGGGTCAGCCTCTCCAGAGCCCCAAACCTGGACGTTGCCATGGAGTAGAAGGGGACAAGACAGGCACCCTCACTGGTGCTCTTAGGAGATGGACTACGATTCATGCCTCGTATCACCCCCATGGACTAGACTTTCAGATGGGGTAAAGGTTAATTTGTTCAAGCAGGCATAGTTAGCTGACTGATCGGGCGGGTGCAGAGGAGAATGAATCCCTCAATAACGATTGAAAGTCCCTTCACATACTAGTGTGACTATAGCTCCCTTCCAAATCACCAAATTTACCAAATCACTCTGAGCTTCACCGCTCAGTCATGGAGGGGGGGCCCCCGGCCCTCTCCCTTCTTCTATCTCCTCCGCCTCGGGTCCCCCATCAGCCGACACTTGTCAGAATAAGGACTCCTATCGGAGACTAAGATGAGGGAACATTTGAAGTGCCCTATGCAGACACCCCCGGGGCCTCCCTATAGGCTGCCCCTGGGTCTGTCGTCAACAGCATGGGCTCCCATGGTTTTGTCAATGCAGATCAACAGTTCAGCACCATAATTCTTACTGTAAAACATATATGTGATCACTCACTATGGTGTCAGTTCGCAAGTTTTCTAGATTTAAAGAGTTAAAGTTTTAAGTCTTGAGTTATCTGTTTGATGTTTGAAGTTTGAAGTGTTAAGTTTCAAGGTTCCCTCTCTAACCTCCCTACACAACTCAGTTAACAGCATCTGGATCTTCCTCATTACCGTATCGGGCCTTACGCCAAATGAAAAATCAAATGCACCTTCTGTCCTTTCATGACTCCTGATGCTTAATCCAGACACAAAAGACTATACCTATTATTCCCCCCCACAACAAATATTCACGCATCGGCTACCTCTTCCTCACCCTGACAGACTTGGCTTACCTACATGAAGCTAAAATAAAACATATGTATATATCAGACCATCACCCCATCACACTGACCCTCCGCTTCCCAAATTTTGAACAGAGACACAAAAGCTGGAGACTAGATCCACAAATACTCAGTGACTTGGTCAACAAAGAGTCTGTAAAGCTGTCATTACAGGAATACTTCACTCTAAATTCCTCTCCAGAGACATCGTCCATGACCCAGTGGCTAGCCCACAAATGCGTTATAAGAGGTAAATGCATCTCCTTAACAGCGCAAATTAAAAGAAAAAAGCAGGCAACGATCATGGCACTGACTACACAAATCCGCACTTTAGAAGCCTCTCACAAAGTACAGCCGAAGCAGACTATGCGGCTCTGGTCTTGGCAAGGCGAGCTCTGTTAGAGGAATTGGAAAACAGATAAAAAGGAAATTCACTCTAACCACAAAACTCTTTTACGACCAAGCCAACAAAAGCGGCAGATTTTTAGCCAGGTTACCTTAGGGTAAGAGAGCTCAAATGACAATACACTCCATCACGAACCACAAGGGGACAAAAATCAACAAGACTGAGGAAATCGCACAACAGTTTGTAAAATATTGCTCCAAATTGTATAATCTCCCTAAACACCCCAAACACAACCAAAATCCACAATCCAGAGTGAAAGCTATTGAGGACAACCTCACTGAACACAAACTTCCAATGCTTTCCCCAGAATCAGCATCCTCTATTGACACCCCCCTAAAATCAGAGGAATTTCAATTAGCCCTAAAAAGCTTGAATCCCGGGAAAAGCCCAGGCCCAGATGAACTTACTAGTCTATACTATCAGACATTCTCATCTGCTTTAGTCCCACACTTCTTAAAAGCCTTTAATTCTCTGAGCAAGCTGAAAGATCCTCCCACAGACCTTTTAGAGGCACACATCTCTGTCATACACAAAAAGGGAAGACCCCACACTAGTTGAAAACTTTAGACCCATATCTCTACTGAACATAGACATTAAGATCTATGCAAAGATACTGGCCAATAGACTTCTAACCCACATCCCCAACCTAATATCTCAAAATCAAGCAGGCTTTGTCCATGGTAGAGAAGCCCAAGACAACACCATTAAAGCACTGACCATCCAACACTGGCTGACCAAGACAGCAAGAGAAGGAATTTTTTCTAGCTACGTACGTGGAGAAGGTGTTCAACAGAGTGACCTGGGACTATATGGCAGCGGTCCTTTCATCAGTGGGTTTAGGACCCTTTATGCAAAATAGCATTCTGAGCCTCTATTCAAACCCACAAGGCAGGTTCAGGGTAAATGTCCACCTGTCAAGCACCTTCCCCATCCAGAATGGAACCATACAGGGATGCCCACTCTCCCCATTAGTCTTCATCCTCACCATTGAGCCCTTTCTTAAATGCCTTCAAGCCCACCCAGATATCACGGGAGTCACAATTGGAGACCGCACTTATAAGGTAGCAGCTTTCGCCGATGACATTCTTCTTTTCCTTACCAAACCAGAAATTACCATTCCCAACCTACTCAAAGAATTCCGCCGATTCGCATTAATTTCCAACTTTAAAATCAATATCAATAAATCATATGCCCTCAATGTCTCCCTGCCCGAAAACGTCATGAGCAGGTGCCGTGATTCATTCTCCTTTACCTGGAAATCGGATGCGATCCCATATCTGGGCATACAACTCCCCGCTACAACAGCAGCGTTAAACACATCAAACTTCCATCCCTTCCTACAGGAATTTTTGAAAGATCTCAAAACTTGGGAGAAGCTGAATCTCTCCTGTTTTGGGCGTGCAGCTACTATAAAAATGACATCCCTCCCCAGATTCCTGTATATCGCGCAAGCAATACCCATTGCCCTCCCTAAATCCTTCTTCTCCTCCATCAGATACCAACTCAGTACGTTTATATGGAAAAGTCATCCATCCCTAATAAGTTTAGCCAGACTCTCAGCTCCCAAACATAGGGGCGGCATCGGCCTCCCAGATTTCAAGAAATACCACAAAGCAATACTATTGGCAAGAGTGGTAGACTGGCACATTAGCGACAAAGTCAAGGACTGGGTCCACCTGGGACAGACAGTCCTAAACTACCCCATACAAAATATAACATGGATCCCAAAACATAGTAGGGAAATAAACAACAAAAATCTCCTTCTTATTGCCTCCCCCATTCAATGTCTCAGGAACTCTCAAAATCAACCTCACTAGCATCCCTCCCGGGCCCTATGACCCCCATCAAAAATAATCAAAATTCCCCTCCAGGCCGTTTGGATTCCCTTGCTAAATTCCCACCCAATTTCCACCCAAAAGCACACCATTTCTTCAACCAAGGTGCTTTTCAAATCAAAGCAGATCTAATTGATTCCAACATCGTAGAGTCTGTACGCACATGGTCCTACCTACAGATACAACACTTTCTTAATTTCTCAAAGGAGAAGAACCTCTACCAAAAACCATGACTACTTTCGAGACACTCTGTGAATCCCAACCTCAAAGATATCTCATTGCAATTTCACACACATTACTTTCCTCTCAATCACCAGACCACCTGACTCCCATAATCAAAGCATGGGAATCAGACCCCCCTGGTTCAATCCCTGAGGAGGAGTGGGAAACAATATGCCTCACGGTGCACAAAAGCTCACAAAATGTATCCACACAAGAACACAACTACAAGCTGTTAACCCATTGGTATAGGACACCCGCCCTACTACACAGAATCTATCCTCAGTGTCCAGATGATTGCTGGAGATGCGGGAACCCGGGAGGCTCAATGAAACACATATAGTGGGATTGCCCAAATATTAAAACGTATTGGGAACAGGTCCACAGCACAATAAAACGAGTCTCCACATACCCGATAGATTTTTCCCACTATCAATACATATTACACTATTCAGAAATAATGAAACACTCCTACCGCAAATCTTTAGTCACGCACATGATAAATTCAGCCAGAATGTGCATCCCAGTTCA
Organism: Glandirana rugosa; assembly: GCA_018402905.1. Taxonomy (NCBI): domain Eukaryota; kingdom Metazoa; phylum Chordata; class Amphibia; order Anura; family Ranidae; genus Glandirana; species Glandirana rugosa. The sequence continues at coordinate 176,853 of BLSH010304807.1, read as the reverse complement.
CTGAAAGCAGAAGACTGCTCCCTCGTTAAAGACCTTTTAAAGACAAGATTAAATAAAGTCATGGAAATGGAGGAACTAATAGCAATTTCTTCAGACACCCTTAACAAACACCACAAAACTTGACTGTGCTGGATTAACTTTCAGAGCTCAGATGAATACCACAATATATGCCAAACTCCTTAAACAAGATTGATAGAAGCTTCCTTCTTCCCTTACGAGGCCGACGGTCCCATTCCCACGGAATTGTCTACACTACTAAATTGCTTACCCTTAACCTCAGCTGATCGAACCCCTCCTCACCCCCCCTATTTGACACCTCCTCCCACCCCTCTCATTCTGCCCCCCCCTTTCCCTTCTTACAAGATCCACCCCATCCCCCTCCCCCACTCACCACTATCTACTAACCAAGGTGCTCTCTAACTTATTGTAACTACTCAACCACAAGCTGCTTACGGCCTTAAACACCCCATTCACCATTGGCCATTAACCTCTACTCCCTCAACTCATAATAAATAACCTTGCAGCTAAAATTCTGATATCTTGCAATTCAATCTGTAGTGTACCAATATGTTATGATTCATATGCCTCCCCTGTTTGTAAGGGCACCAATATTGTACTTTATTGTAACTCATTGTTATATATACCCTTTGTAATGCTACTGTAACTGCCTACATTTCTCTAAATAAAACTTTTGTGGAATAAAATTTTGGGGACTGGAGAAATATAAGAAACATTGGACAGGGAGTAACCTAGTAAGGACCATTAGTCAGAGAGAATCCTGGTGGGTCTATGAATTGAGAGCCATGGCTCCCAGGGGCTTAAATAAGGAATTTGACCTAAATTGTTTTTTGGCTGATTTTTTAACTTTTTTTGTTGTTTTTTTAGCTGATTTTTAACTTTAATGATTTATGTCTATGTTCCATGAGGTGGATTATGAGATGTGAAGATATTATGGACATGTGAGGTAAGGTTGAACAAATCTAGTTTTAGGAATGTGGATAGAGTGAGAACGGTCCCTGCATTAAAGTAAACGTGACCCCTTTATTACATCTGGGATATGCCTCTCTAGATGTGGAAGAAAAGAGGCTTCAAGAAAATGGCCGCCGCTATATTGTAGGATGGACCACAACAAAATGGCGACAGCTTTTATTTTTAATTATATTATTAAATTTATTATGTTACATTATTTGATTTTGTGGAATTGTGTATGTGACACTTTATATGAGTTGACAATAGCGCAGTCTGTTTTTATATGCCACCATATATATTTGTATTTGTATTTATATATTTTATATATTTTTTATGGTCTAAGGGTTAAATGGTATAGTCAACAATGGAACGATACACCCTCCCAGGAAGGGTCGGGCCAATTAGACTGAGTGAGGCCCGCCCATGGTCATGTGGTAATTTAGAGTATGTGTGTATTTATGGAGGTGCTTGTGGCATGAGAAATTAGGCTCTGATGAAGAGGGTTCGCCCTGAAAACGCGTCAGCCTTGTCTTATGGATAACATCCAGTTCCTCTGCTGAGGTTCTGCCATCGTTTCCATTGGATGCATTTTTGAATTTCAAAAAGTTTCATTGTCAGCTCCGCTTGTGAGTATATGGATTTTATCTTTACAATTTATTAAACTTTTTAATGGTACGGCACAAGGTCGGTGCGCCTCTCTTGTTTGTCTTTTCTTTGCTTGCCTGACGGAGCTGCAGATCCCTGGGACAGGTGATGATTCTGGACACACCGCTCTTTATATCTACAGGCGTTTTTATCATATATTAAATGTGAGTGTTTTATCTGCTGTATGGTTTTAAATACATGTTTGGTTAAACAGGATTACGCGATGTATGGTGTTATTGTTATTCCTGCATGTGATCTGTAGAGTCTAAAGGGGATGCAGTGAAGCCATATGCGGAAAGGAAAAGTCTGGGAGCATTTAATGACACATCTGAGCTGGAAGAGTTCCATATAAAAAGATATTGGTTTATCAAGTGCGTTTGTCATACACCCTTAAGGTGAGGGCACATCTGGTGGAGGTCACAGGGTGCTGTGTGTTCACACTAAAAGAAAATTCCGTGGAGTGAATGATGTTTGCTTAAGCTGTAAATTTCAGCAGAGGAAGAGTGAAAAGAGTTTGATCTATGCACAAGAACACTTGTAGCCAATATTGGGCTTTTTATCTATAAGGACTTTTTGATTGAACTTTGCACAAGAGCACTCTGATGATACTTGGCATATGAGAACTTTTATGTATTGGTATTTATGTACACTGCAGGCTGTACTGTATGCACTTTATATTTGTTTGTCACACTCAAAGTGTAGTTGCACAGTAGCTCAGTATAAGAGTATATATAGGTATAAGAGTGTATGAGAGCTGCACTCATATATATATACATATATATATATATATATATATATATATATATATATATATATGTGTGTGTATATGTATGTGGTTTTCTATCTGTGTATTTATATATATGTATACAGTATTAGTAATTTGTTGCATGTTACCACATTTTGGGATGTGAGGAGTGCTGGCAGCTATCAGGTTTAGGTTTCTAGGAGCCCACAAGGTTTTTCATTTAAGTTCTATGGTATTTTTAATATTTCAGAAAATTTGATACACAAAGGCCTCCCCTAGTTCCTGAAGTATAGGTAATCGGGGTCTCAGTTTGTTCCAAATAAAGGAAGATGTGCGGCGCTGTAGTATTCGTAGGAAGTGTGAGGGCACTGTTATAGGGAGTACTCAGAATAGGTAAAGTAGTTTTGGAAGAATAGACATCTTCACTACAGTAATTTGGCCTAACCATGAGAGTGGCAGGGGGACCCATTTGGACATAAGAGCTGTTATGTCGGAGAGCATTGAAGGATAATCAGTTACATAGAGGTCTGAGGGATTGGCGGTTAGTTTAATCCCCAGATAAGGGATGTATCTCTTGGCCCATGGAAAAGGGAGGAACTCATTGAGGTGGGATTGGAGCGGGCTCGTTAACGATACATTGAGAGCTGTCAATTTCTGAAGGTTAACGATAAGGCCTGAAATTTGACCAAAAACAGAGTGTGTGTCCATTAGGTTGCGGGCAGAGATCAGGGGGGAGGTCTTGAATATAAGTATGTCATCTGCAAAAAGGAAGAGCTTATGCTGATGACCCCAGAGTTCTAGGCTGTGAATGTTAGGATTTGATCGGATTAGGAAGGCTAGGGGTTCAATGGATAGGGCAAAGAGGAGTGGCGAGAGTGGGCAGCTCTGTCTCATGCCCCATTTTATAGTAAAGGGATCCGAGCAAAAACTGGTGTAAGAGACAAGGCTGTGGGTTTCCAGTATAAAGCTGAAGTCCAACTCAATAAGTGTTTACCAAAGCCCCATCAGCGTAGGATGAAATGCAGGTATGGCCAGGAAAGCATATCGAAGACCTTGTGAATGTCCAGGGAGACAAGGCAAGACGGGATGGGGCATGTGCGAGTTGCATAAGTCAGAAGTGTTGCACAGTGAATGTTATCGCTAGCTTGGCGAGAGGGTATGAACCCTAACTTGTCCCTGTGTATTACAGAGCTGATGTAGGGGTTGAGATGGATGGACAGGATTTTTGCTAGGTTTTTAACACCTAGGTTAAGGATTGAGATGGGTCTAAAATTAGACCATGTGAAATCGTCTGTGTGGGGTTTGGGGATCATGGAGTGATTCAGCGTGGAAAGAATGGCCATCTAAAAGAGAATTATATGCTTCCAATAAGAGGGGGGAGAGGAGGTCAGCAAATTTCTTATAATAGGTCGCCAATAGGCCATCTGGACCTGGGCATTTGTGAGGCTTTAGAGGTTTGATCGCCAAGTGTATTTCTTCAGTGGTGATGGGCCGGTCGAGGTGCTCTCGACACGAATAGGAGAGAACGGGCATACATAGAGAGGATAGGAAGGAGTCCGTTTGGGCCTGATTAAAGTTATTCGGGGCTTGATAGAGTTCTGTGAGACACCTGCGGAATTCCCGTATGATTTTCTGAGGGTTAAGAGATTAGATATGTATTAGTGGCAAGTTTAAGTCTAATAGGTTTGGGGGTATGTTCATCTCTTTGGAGCGCTAGGGCCAGGAAGGTGCCTCGTTTGTTTGCCTTCATGTATATAGTGTGCCTAGATCATCACAGGGATTTTTCGGCCGCTTCTGTCAAGAAGAGGTCCAGTTCTAGGCGTGTTTTTTTTATAAGCATATTTCGTTTTGGGGGAGGGACAGGATTGGAAAGCTGCCGAGGTTTTGAAGAAAGTATCCTCTAAACACTTATTTTGAAGGCATTTCTCTTTATGGAGGTAGGAAGCCTTACTGATACAAATTCCTCTGATTACTGGCTTGTGAGCTTCCCATAAGGTTAGGAGAGAAATGTCAGTAGATGCATTGTTCATTAAGAAGTCCTTGATGGCAATTTCAATGTCCAGTCTGTAGGTTGGATTAGCCAGTAGGCTGTCATTGATATACCAGGTAGTGTGAGTTGGTCTAGGGACAAGAGAGGAAAGTGAAATGAGTACTGGTCAGTCCAGGAGAAAGGGACAAAGGACAAGGCTAGGAGAAGAGGAGAGGAGCCGACTGTTAGGAAGAAGTGGTCAATATGAGAAAATCCCTTATGTGGATGTGAATAGTGGCAGCAGCGGCTGGTGTATAAGGGGCGCTTGGGCGCTGCCTCCCCGCTGGCTAAAAAGAAAAAAAAAGTCAGCCCAGCCCCCCTACAGGTGGCGCCGATATATTGACTTTCTTTTTTTTTTGGCTCCTTGGCTGTCAACTGTCGCCAAGTAGTGAGCCTATTGGTCAGCCATTAAAGGCTATGTGTGTGTGCTGAACAGGTGCACACACATAGCTTGATTGGCTGCCCCGAGCCTCTGGCTCAGTGTGATTGGATGCGGTGGCCGGGGGGCGGGTCACTGTGGCAGTGGACGTTACTCCTGCTCCCACAGAGACCCTGACTGCCCGGTGACCGACCGATGATGAGGGACAGCCCGCTTCTCCACATGCCAATCTCTGCAGACCCACAGCCCACTTCTCCGCATCCCGAACTCTGCAACAATCCTGCCTGCTTGCCTATTGGATGGGCTTAATGCGGGACTTGTCCCGACCTCGGGGGGGTCTCTGCAATGTACCCCACCTGTGTTATTGGCTGCATAAGTGCCCCCACCTCTGATACTGGCTGCAAAAGTGTCCCCACCTGTGATATTGGCTGCAATTTGCCCCCACCTGTGATACTGGCTGCAATGTACCCCCACCTGTGATATTGGCTGCAATTTACCCCCACCTGTGTTATTGGCTGCAATTTACCCCCACCTGTGATATTGGCTGCAATTTACCCCCACCTGTGATATTGGCTGCAATTTACCCCCACCTGTGATATTGGCTGCAATTTACCCCACCTGTTAGAAGAAGACCCGTGCTAAAAGGACTTGTTAGTGTGTTTTTGCGCTTTTTACGCGTGCCTGTGTGTGTGCACGTACCAGAAATGGCTCTGTTTGGGCTGAGTGCACCCTGCAGCAAGTGCTGTCTGATCTATAGCATGTGAGTTGTTTCCTGTGAGACTCGTAACCTGTTATCTGTTCCTGTGACCTGGCCTGTCCCGACTTTGTCTGATCTCAACCAGCACCGACCCTTGGCTTGCCTACGACCACTCTCCTGCCTGATCCCAGTTTACTTCTGCTGCCTGCCTGTTAACGACTCTGCCTGGACCAGACTATCCACAAGCCTACTCCTCCTGTACCGCACTGCCAGACCGTTCACGACCCAGCCTGTACGACCATGCTTCAGTTGCACGTGTGCTCCAACGGACTTCCTACCACCACCAGTGACCCAGTCTGACCCTCATGCCATCCTACACTCCTGAGCCACCTGTCTGCTCTACCAGGGGTTCCCAAGTCAGGGTAGTAAGGAAGGTTGCCTACTGCATAAGTCAGACTCGTCCACCAGGTACGTGACACCACCTGTGACAGTATCAGATAGCCATGATCGAGTCTGCACAGAGGCCCCCTCCTACGAATGAACTGTGTGAGCATTTGACCAGCCTTACCCAAGTTGTGAGAGACCTGCAAGCTGGCTACCTCCGGCTGGAGGACCAGATCCAGTAGCTCCCTCAGCACGCCATCATCCCGAAAGGTTTTCGGGGGCCGTAAGAAATTTCAGGCTTTTCACATATCCTGCAAACTTTTCTTTGCCCTGCACCCCGCACCTTCTCTCAGGAGAACACTAAAGTGGGACTGGTCATTTCCCTCCACCGGGATGGGCCCCAGGCCTGGGCTAACTGGCTACTAGAGCAAAAGGCTCCCGAAACCACAGACCTGACACGGTTCTTGCAGGCTATGGTCCGACTATACGAGGACCCACACCAAGCCGCCATAGCGGAAGCCACGCTCCATGCGCTCCAGCAGGGTCACCGTCCAGCTGAGGACTATGTGTAGGAGTTTCGGCGCTGGAGTGCCGACACCGCATGGAATGACGCGGCTCTCCGGTTCCAGTTCTGGCTGGGGCTGTCCGAGTCACTCAAAGACGAATTGGCTCATGTGGGTGTTCCTCTGACCCTGGACGCCATGATCGATTTGGCCATCCAGTAGGACCGCCGCCTGCGGTAATGATGCACCGAGAAGTCTGTCACCCCCACGTACTCCTCCTCCTCCGAGCTCTCTCCAGTACCCCGGCCGGTTGGTCCACGACGCACAGCTCTTTCCCCTGAAGAAAGGCAGAGACGTCTGTCCTATGGCCTGTGCCTGTATTGCAGTGGCTCTGGACATTCAGTGTGGACCTGCCTGTCCAGTCAGGCAAGGGCTCCCCACTCACCCAAGGGGAGATACTATCCATCCTGGATTCCAAGACGCTTGTGGTACTCACCATTGTTCTGCAGCGGCCCATTGGGGATGTCCCAGTCCTGGCCACCATAGACTCTGGAGCCTGTGGCTGCTTAATGGCCCTGAATTTTGCAGCTCTGCATCAAATATCTCTCAGGCCCAAGGCTCGCCAGAAGACTTTTCGCCTGCCCCATCAAATCCGGGTTCCGTAACCCACGAGACTGCCCCCCTCTCAACCCGAACTTCAGATGGTCATTCTGAACACTTGTTATTTGACGCCATTGTGTCCCCACTATTCCCGGTCATCCTTGGGCTTCCCTGGCTTCGGGCACACTGCCCTCACATCAGCTGGGTCACTGGCAACATGCACTTCAACACAACCTACTGCCGGCACCACTGCTTTCCACCACCCGCTGGACCCTCCTTAGCTGCATCCTGCCTGGACTCCAACCCAGACTCGGAAGTTCGCCTTGCTGTCCCCTCAGTATACCATGACTTCCTTGATGTGTTCAGCAAGAAAGGGGTGAATGCCCTGCAGCCACAACGTCCCTATGACTGCCCCATAGAGTTACTCCCTGGCACGGAGGTACCGTTCGGCAAAATCTATCCGCTTTCTGAGAAGGAATTAGCAGCTCTCAAACCCTACCTGGATGAAAACCTGGAGAAGGGATTCATCCAGCCCTCCACATCTCCTGCCAGGGCCGGGATATTCTTTGTGGAAAAAAAAGATAAGTCCCTGAGACCCTGTATTAATAAAATCACGGTCAAGAACTGGTACCCTCTCCCGTTAGTCCCTGAGTTATTTCAGAGGCTCGGTTCTGCCACCGTTTACTCCAAGCTGGACCTTCGAGGGGCCTATAACCTCATTCGGATCAGGGAAGGGGATAAGTGGAAAATGGCCTTCCGAACCCGGTTCGGCCACTATGAATACCTGGTCATGCCGTTTGGACTATGTAATGCACCAGCCACGTTTCAACATCTAGTCAACGACATCTTCCGGGACTTTCTTGACCTGTTTGTGGTGCTGTACTTAGATGATATCCTCATCTTCTCCCCTTCCCTGTAGGAGCACCGAAATCATATCAAGAGCTTACTTAGCTGCCTTTGCCAGCACGGCTTTTATGCCAAGGTGGAGAAGTGCGCATTCGAATGCTCCAGCATTTCCTTCCTGGGGTTCATCTTCTCAGTCTCAGGCATCACAATGGACCCCCAGAAGGTCTCCGCCATAGTGAACCGTCAAGAAGGCGGTGCAACGTTTTGTCGGTTTCTCAAATTTTTATCGGAAGTTTGTTAAGGGGTTCTCCGCTGTGATCACCCCCATCACCCAACTGACAAAACAGAACTCCCGCTTCCATTGGACACCTGAAGCCCAAGCAGCCTTCCAGCGAGTCAAGGAGCTCTTCACTTGTGCTCCAGTCCTGAAACACCCGGACACTGCTCTACCCTACATATTGGAGGTGGACACCTCTGAGACATCAGTTGGAGCTGTCCTCTCTCAAAGACAGGGGCCAAAGGCCGCACTGCACCCGATTGCCTTCTACTCCCGGAAGCTGACACCCCCGGTAAGAAACTATGATGCGGGGGATAGGGAGCTCCTCACCATAAAGTCTGCTCTACAAGAATGGCGGTATCTGCTGGAAGGAGCCTTGCACCCAGTCCTAGTTTTTACTGACCACAAAAACTTGGAGTACCTGTGCACCGCCAAGAGATTCAAGCCCCATCAGGCCTGATGGGCTCTCTTTTTCTCACACTTCCAGCTCCATATCACCTATAGGCCTGGGTCTAAAAACGTGAAACCGGACGCTTTGTCTCAGATGTTCCTGGAACCAGGGGACTCTCCTCCACCTGATACAATCCTTCCTACATGGAATTTCCTGTTGATCCAAGATCCTTGGCAAGGTGACCAAGTCTGGCTTTCCACCAAGAATCTGAAGCTTTCTTGCCCCACAAGGAAACTAGGACCTAAATTCATGGGGCCCTTCCCAGTCAAGAGAAAAGTCAATAGAGTGGCGTACGAGCTGAACCTCCCCTCGTCGCTCCCAGTACACCCAGTATTCCATGTCACCCTGCTTAAACCCATTACAAGGGATCAGTTTCCAGGAAGGTACACAGCTCCACCTGAACCGGTTCTTGTGGATAGAGAGGAGGAGTATGAAGTTGAGGCCATCCTCAACTGCAGAACAAGAGGGGGCTTGATTCAGTACCTGGTCAAGTGGAAGGGGTACGGACCAGAAGAAAGCTCATCCGGATCTGAAGGCCCGGCTGGGCATCCTGAGGCTGCCCCTTGGGGGGGGGGAAATGTTAGAAGAAGACCTGTTAGCGCTTTTTTGTGCACACCTGTGCGCATTTGAGCGCACTCCCATGCACGCGGAGAAAACAGCGCCAAACGGCTCTATTTGGGCTGAGTGCACCCTGCAGCAAGTGCTGTCTGATCTACAGCATTTGAGTTATTTCCTGTGAGACCCGTAACCTGTTATCTGTTCCTGTGACCCGGCCTGTCCCGACTTTATCTGATCTCCGCCTGCACCAACGCTCGGCTTGCCTACGACCACTCTCCTGCCTTACCCCAGTGTACTTCTGCTGCCTGCCTGTTAACGACCCTGCCTGGACCGAACTATCCACAAGCCTGCTCCTTCTGTACCGCACTGCCAGCCAGTTCACAACCCAGCCTGTACGACCACGCTTCAATTGCACGAGTGTTCCAACGGACTTCGTACCACCACCAGTGACCCAGTCCGACCCTCGTGCCATCCTGCACTCCCGAGCCACCTGTCTGCTCTACTAGGGGTTCCCGAGTCAGGGTAGTAAGGGAGGTTGCCTACTGCATAAGTCATACTCGTCCACCAGGTACATGACACCACCTGTGATATTGGCTGCAATGTACCCCACCTGTGATGTTGGCTGCAATTTACCCCCACCTGTGATATTGGCTGAAATGAACCCCCACCTGTGTTATTGGCTGCAATTTACCCCCACCTGTGATATTGGTTGCAATTTACCCCCACCTGTGATATTGGCTGCAATTTACCCCACCTGTGATATTGGCTACAATTTACCCCCCACCTGTGATATTGGCTGCAATTTACCCCACCTGTGTTATTGGCTGCAATTTACCCCACCTGTGACACTGGCTGCTACATACCCCCACCTGTGATATTGGCTGCAATTTAACCCACCTGTGATACTGAGCTGTATACTGTGTCCTGTGATGCTGAGCTTTATACTGTGCCCTGTGATTCAGAGCTGTATACTGTGTCCTGTGATGCTGAGCTGTATACTGTGTCCTGTGATGCTGAGCTGTATATTGTGTCCTGGAATGCTGAGCTGTATTTTGTGTCCTGTGATGGTGAGCTGTATACTGTGTCCTGTGATGCTGAGCTGTATACTGTGTCCTGGAATGCTGAGCTGTATATTGTGTCCTGTGATGGTGAGCTGTGTACTCCTGACACAATATGTGGAATACAGGGGACGGAGTGGGTGGATTCTATAAGGGGTGGGGCATATTAGAAGTAGGAGTTGTCAAAAAGAAAGGGCGGGCCTGGCGCCCCCCCCATCCTAAAACTTCCCCAGCCACCACTGAATAGTGGTTATATTGGTGCCATGTAGGGTTTTGTTCCCTCCAGACATCTACAGGCGAAAATTGGTTCAGAAGTTGCTGTAAAGAGAGGTGAGAATGGCCAGGAGAGGAAGAAACTGGGGACTTATCGAGGAATGGGTATATAACTTGGTTAGAGTCACTGCAGATGGCGAGGGTGCCTCTTATGTGAATCAATTACAGTCAGTAGATGGGAAAGGAATGAGAGTGTGCTCTAGTTGGGGAGTATAAAATGGGACCAATGTAACCTCACTATCAAGTAGGTGTCCAGTTAGGATGGGGTAGCGCCCTTCTGGGTCTCTGATCTTGGTCAGAGGTGTAAAGGGGGTAGTGTGATGAAATGCAATGAGTACTTTTTTTAGAGGTAGCAGAATCTGTGAACACTTGGGGATATTGGTGGCTAAAGAATTTAGGGATGGAATGAGTTGCAAAATGAGTCTCCTGTAGACAAATCACATGTGCCTTAGAAGATGCAGAAAATCTAAAAGTCTTGGTTCGCTTGTTGGGGTGTTGATGCCCTGGATGTAAAGGGTAAGAATGTTTAGTGGGGCCATGGCCCGATTGGGGTGGGTCTAAAGATTTGTTAGAAGTGGTAGTCTAAGGTCTGACAACACACTCCCCTAGGGGGGGGAATGGGAAGGTTGGGGAGGGTAGGGGAGGGATGAAGGAAAGAGGGGGAAAGGATAAGAGTAGGAAAGAGGACTGCAGCTAAGGGTCAAAGGGGAAGGAATGGCAAGAAGAAAGGCTATAGCAGCCAAAAAGGATCTAAAGGAATCTAAATGGGGCAGGGAGGATGTCCCCAGGTGAGTCGCAATATGACTGCCTAGGACAAAGCCAGGTCCCTGAAATACCCTATAGGGGTAGTCATGGACTTAGTGGGGGCGGCAGTGAACAGTCTCCGTGATACACACAGCCTGTAGGTGGATAAGCCTATATGTCATATAGCAAATCCTGATGATGGTGTGTTGTTTGAGACCCAGGTATATGCATGTTGCCTCCCGCAACATATCAGAGAAATGTGATGTAGAAACCAGCGCCTTCCCTAATCTCAAACTAATAGTTTAACAAATTAACATGTGAACACACTAAATAATGTGCTAAAAGTAAAGTGAATATGAACTGTGCGGTTATTGAATATATGAAGATGGGGCTGCTGTACTCAGGAAATACCTGCTGGAAATCTATTAGAATCTAAAAGTGAATCACTCTATAAAAATAAATATAATAAAAATATATCTGGGATGTATAATAAACCATAACATTGCAATCAATAAATATATCACATAAATAAAATAAATCCGTGTGATAGCCAATGTCTAATAAACAATGCACAACTGAGAATTGCTGTACTCAGGTTGATGTCCTGCTCTAAAGTCAAAAACAACAAAGAGAACAACAGTCCAAAAAGTCCACAAGTCAATGGGCTAATCCTTAATTGAAGTGATGAGTGCTTCAAAAGTGCTGTAGATAAAGTGCAAATCCGTGCTCCAACAATCAATAAATGTGCAGTGAAGTGACACACATTGGATGGTGACCCCCTTTTGTGCCCGCACTCACCAGAGGACGTGGACCCACTGCTTTTCAGTCAGTGGGTCAACAAAAGCCAAATTCTGGTGGGGGCTCAAGATCCCGGACGTCAAAAAAGATCTCAATGAGATTGGTCCTTTCACTGATGCGATGTCCAAGGGCACTCAGGAAATAGAAATAAGGAAAACCATAGTGTGTACTGTACGATAAACCTTTAATTGCGCAAATATACAAATCGTACTTACAGAACCCAACTAGGTCTTCAGCGTGTATAAAAACAATCCTGGCAATCGAAGTAGCGATGGCGTGCGTTCCAGTGAAAAACCACCGCAAAAACCGGAAGTGACGCAAGTTGCCTGTGACGGACCAGAAGTGACGTCAACGCGTTTCGCTCGTTACTTGAGCGTCATCACGGAAGATGATGACGCTCAAGTAACGAGCGAAACGCGGTGGTTTTTCACTGGAATGCACGCCATCGCTACTTCGATTGCCAGGATTGTTTTTATACACGCTGAAGACCTAGTTGGGTTCTGTAAGTACGATTTGTATATTTGCGCAATTAAAGGTTTATCGTACAGTACACACTATGGTTTTCCTTATTTCTATTTCCTGAGTGCCCTTGGACATCGCATCAGTGAAAGGACCAATCTCATTGAGATCTTTTTTGACGTCCGGGATCTTGAGCCCCCACCAGAATTTGGCTTTTGTTGACCCACTGACTGAAAAGCAGTGGGTCCATGTCCTCTGGTGAGTGCGGGCACAAAAGGGGGTCACCATCCAATGTGTGTCACTTCACTGCACATTTATTGATTGTTGGAGCACGGATTTGCACTTTATCTACAGCACTTTTGAAGCACTCATCACTTCAATTAAGGATTAGCCCATTGACTTGTGGACTTTTTGGACTGTTGTTCTCTTTGTTGTTTTTGACTTTAGAGCAGGTCATCAACCTGAGTACAGCAATTCTCAGTTGTGCATTGTTTATTAGACGTTGGCTATCACACGGATTTATTTTATTTATGTGATATATTTATTGATTGCAATGTTATGGTTTATTATACATCCCAGATATATTTTTATTATATTTATTTTTATAGAGTGATTCACTTTTAGAGGGACGGGCGCTGATATATATTCTAATAGATATCAGAGAAATGGGTCAACAGTAGAAGCCCATCGTGGGCTAGTTGGTACAATTCACAAACAACTGATTAGTTATAAAATTCACAGTGAGCCGTACCTCTTTGGCCTGGGGGGGGGGCAAATAGCCAGTCAACCCGCTCAAGCAATAAGTAGATAAGGAAGGAAAAGGAAAGGTAACTGTAACTATGACAAAAACAACTAACAGTTATCAGTAAGAACCCAGGTAGGATGTAGGGTGTTTGCCATGAGCATGAGGCATTGAGTCCATATTAGGACCAAGTGATTCAAGGCCATGGGAAAATGAGAAAAATAATACAATTCACTGAGTAGTGCGATCAAACCTGAGGTCTCATGGCACAATCACAAAAGGGTGGAGGAGCCATGAGGGTGCTCTGTGAGAGCCAGAGGGGAAACGTGAACTGCTGGCTAGTGGATCAGTCCATTGAGTCCTCAAGGTCAGGAACAGGCAAGACATAACATCATCGTTTGTGGATGCTTGAGGGTGTCTTCAGACTAGAGGAGTCTTGGAGCTTCCTAGGTGAGCGGGAGGCTGAACGGCAATGGAAACCTGTGGCTTCGGGGTCTGGGGGTACTAGGTTAAGTTCCTGGAGTGTGGCTTGAAAGTCCTCAATCATTTTACACTGGTGGGATGATCCTTTGTAAGAGAAGCGAATGGACAAGAGAAACCCCCAGCGGTAGATAATGCAGTGCTTTTAGATAATCTGCAGTTGAGGTTTCATGGCTTTCCACTTAGCCAGGTTCACCTGGGAGAGTTAATGGAAGATCTGGTAAGGGTAGCCCTGGAAATCCAGTGATTCTTTGTGGTGTGATGCTGTCAAAAGCTGTTCTTTGGTACGGAAGAAGTGGAGCTTAACCACAATGTTGCGGGGAGGCCTTCCTCAGGTCGTGGTGCCAGGATGAGGTGGATCCTATCCATTTCAAGGTGCTCAATCGGGATCGAGGGCACCAGCTCCTGGAATAAAGCAGTGATGGTGGACTGTAGGTCTGTGACTGTCGCAGGGATGCCGCGTATACCTAGGTTGAGGCACCTGGCCCTATTCTCAAGGTCCTCCAAATGAGACTGAGACTGTATGGCTTCCAGCTCCTTGGAGTGGTTGTGGGTGAGGATTTCAACTTCATCAGTTCTTTGCTCCAGCTCTGAGGTGCGATGTCCTAGGTCTCTGATCTAGTCAGCCTTTCTGTGATAGTGTCAGAGGTGTGCTTCAGGGCTTTGGTGAGGGGCTGTTCAAACTGCTTCAGAAGATTGGGTTGTGAGCTGTCAAACTGCAAGGCTAAGAGTGTCTGAGGCATCTCTGGGCGGGCGGAGGGGGCTGGGTCATCTTGGAGCAGGCCTTGAGGAGAACGTCCCTGATTGTTTTAACCTTGATAATCTGTTTGGGACCACCGTGTACCATCACGGTCGGTCCTGGGTGTTCACAAGTGTCTGCGGAGGATACTGTGACCCAGCGGCAGATCAGGAAGCGTAGCTGCTAGACTGGCAGATCAACGGAGTTGCGGAGCTCTAGGCTAGCATGTCTTGCCAGCTGGACTCCGCACATGCACCCTCCTTCTTTAGTTTTCTGTTCAATACATTTTTATTCAAAGTTATCAGATGTACAATTTTTACGCACATTAGTCGCTGTATAACGTCAATTTACATATACATATAGATAGTTAACTCTACAGCCCGATTAGCCAACATCATTGAACTGTAAATTGGGTCTGTAATTAAGGTATTAACAATAGTCTAAAAATATAGTTACGTGCTCTGAGTAGGCAACTCCATAGAAAGCTAAGATCGTGAAACCGCCTAACAGCCTGATGTTGTTATATAGGTTTAGCATTATAGAGAAATTGGCTATTTCACATATATAAGACCAGATAGGAAATTCTACTCCATCGTAGGTGAGTAAAGGGACCAAAAAAACAGCCCGGACACCCCAATGAGATCTTACTGTATCTAGGAAGCTACTCCACTGATCACTTTGCTCCCCCCCAGCTATTGTTTCCAACTATCCAGTTAAACTGAGAACTGATGGATCTTTTTTTCTACATAGTTGCCTTAACTTGCCAGTGTTTATATGTACTATTTAGAGAGAACCAATAATCTAACAAAGGTAGAGAGAGAGGAGGAAAGAAACAAGAGGGAGAGGAGATAGAGAAAAAGTGGAGTGTAGGAAGGAGAAAATGCGGGGAAGGGTGACAGGGAGGAAGAAGTCCAGGCTGAGCTCCTCTATTCCCAGGGAAATCCAATGGGAAGTGTCTAAAAGTTTTTACCTTATAAGGTAATGCCTACATATCTGGTCCAAGCTTCCCAAATGCTCTCGTATTTACCTATAGTATTTTGGATTGGGTTGGCAACCTTTTCCTGGGTCATAATCCACAAGATCGTTCATTTCACTTGTTGAAAAGACACCAATGTGGCTTTCCAGGCCCTGGTAATCCTTATTTTGCCCCTAGGATAATAAACATAATAAGGGGCTAAGAGCCTTTAGGTATCAATGGAATACTTTGGTTGAGGAGAGCCACCAGAGGATCTTGATGTATGGCAAGACCTGTTAGCTTCTGTATTACATGAAAGATGCGGTTCCAGAAATTCCTGATAATGGGGCACTTCCACAAAGTATGTAGAAGGTTACCCAGATGACCACAGTCTCTGAAGCAGAGAGGGGATGCTGAGACATGCATTTTGGCTAGACGTGTAGGTACCAGGAGCCACGTCGCTATGATTTTTATGTTGGCTTCCATTAGCAATACATTATTAATGTGAACAAGTGATGCCTGGTGTCCAGATCCCACTCCACCTCAAGGTCCTTCTCCCAACCCAACATATAGGGTGTTTTTGTCTTAGGTTAAGCCAGGCTCGAATATATCAGTGAAATGCCTTCCCTCATGTCCATTATCTGCAAACACCATTGTTCGTATGGGGTAACTGACAATGGTTCAGATTTGTCATTCCATAAGGAGTGAAGAAAATGAGAGATCTGGAAAATAGAATGTTTCAGTGGGTGGCATCTCCAATTTGTTTACACAGTATTTAAATGATAGAGGCCCTTTTTGAACTGACAAAATGTCCAATCCAGAGTAGCCCTTTGTTGAGCCACCAACTGAAAAGTGAGGGTTATTAAATAAGTGAGATAGTGGGCGCCATAAGGATGTGATTTTATTTAACTTATTAATTTGGTTGCATAGGGAAACTGAAAGGGAGAATATTGGGGATAGGATCGGTGGGCGCAATTTCGGCGCAATTTTGAGCCAATTGTGCTGCCTGGTAGTACCACCAGAGATTGGGCAGGACCAGGCCTCCTTTCTTCTTGACTCTATATAGTATATCCTTGGAAAAGCGGTGACCCTTACTGCCCCATATACATTTTTTAATAGCTGAATGCAATGGGCCCAGCTGTGCTTTAGTTATTGGGATAGGAAGGGACCTGAAGATCTATAATATGCGAGGCAAAAGTATTATTTTTATTGCATTCACTCTACCTAGCCATGAAAGGCCTAGGGACGACCAATGTGATAAGTCAGTTTGCAATTTTTTAAATAGTGGGGGGTAGTTGGTTTTGTAGAGTAAGGCAAAGGTAGCTGGGAGATTAATGCCTAATTATGGAATATGAGATTCCTCCATATGAAAGGGAAATGAGTTTTAAGTTGACTTATTATTGGATTAGGGATATTTACATTTAGTGCCACTAATTTAGACATATTCACATGTAAGCCATAAATCTGACTGAATTTGTCAAGCAGGTGGAGTATATTAGGGGTAGAGATTAGGGCAGAAGTTATGAACAGCAGGGCGTCATCTGCAAATAATGCACATTTGTGTGTAGTGTGACCACAGCATACTCCCTGGATATCTGGGTTTTGTCTCAATGCTATAACGAGGGTTTCAATCGCTATCGTGAAGAGGAGTGGGGACAGGGGACAACCCTGTCTGGTGCCTTTCTCAGGGATCTGAATATTGTCCTTGGAATCTTACTCTTGCACTAGGGTGTGAATACAGAGCTTCTAAGCCTCCCAAAAATTTAGGGCCAAATCCCAATTTTCTAAGAATTGTAAACATATATTGCCATGACACTGTGTTGAATGCCTTATGAAGGTCTATGGGTAGTAAAAAGCCCTCCTGGGGGGAGCCGCCATCCCATCCTGAACCCATCAGAGAAATAATATTGATTGCCCTCCTCACCTAATACAGCCCTTGTCTGCCAGGGATGAACCCTACTTGATTTCTGTGTATGTAGATTTCGATAAATGAGGCTAGGCGTTTGGATAGGATTTTGGTCATGATTTTTAAGTCATTGTTTATCAATGATATTGGTCTCTAATTTCCTACCTCGCTCGGGTCTTTGCCCGGCTTGGGAAGAACTGAGATGTAAGCTAGATTTGCTAAAGGATCCAAAGAATGACCTTCCTTATTGTGTTGAAGTACCAGGCCAGGTAAGGGGAGAGAACTGGAGAAAACATTTTGTAGAAAGAATTGGAAAGACAATCTGGTCCAGGCGCTGAGTTGATCTTTAGATCTTTGATAACTCTCAGTACCTCAGCTTCTGTAAAGGATGATTCTAGGACTGAGCTATGATGATCTGTGAGGCTAAGAAGGTAGATCCCCTCCAGGAAGGCTTCCAATTTTAAGGGCGTTACTGTATCGTTTCATGTGTACAGCTTAGAGAAAAATTATTGAAAGGTGTCCATGATAATCTCTGTATTTTGTGTCAAGGCACCAGACTTGACTTTAGGAAGAGCAAGTAATTTGTATTTGGGGGTCATGTCTATTTGGCGTCCACGTTTGAGCTGAGATCCTAATTGTATAAACTTCCCCCTAATGACTGCTTTATGCCTTCCCCATAGTGAGCTTGAGGAGATGTCATCTAAATCATTTAATAGGAAATATTCCCGAAGGTCTTTCTCTATTAGGGTACAATGTACCAGATTGGATAGCAGTGTTTCATTGAGGCGCCATGGGTGGGGTTCATTGAATGTTGGGGTCTTATCTAGTGTTATGAGGACAATTGAATGATCTGACCATGGTATGTCATAAATTGATGCCTGGATAACCTTATGGATTTCACAGGTGGGAACAAATACATGATCTATTCTTGTGAAAGTATTGTGGGGGGCCGAGAATTGTGTGTAGTCTTTGGAGGTGGGATTCATTTCCCTCCAAGTGTCAACCAACCCAAGGGAGTGTAGAAGCCTGGCTATCTTTAGACTCTGTTTAGGAGATCTTTTGGGGAGGGGCAGTCCTGTTGAAGTTTTGTCCAACATGGAATCAAATGCAATATTGGAGTCCCCTTCTAAAATTATTGTACCCTCCAAATGTGGAGAGAGAGTTTTATGCATGGTAGAGAAAAAGGTCGCTTGACCCTGATTAGGGGTATAGTATGAGACTAATGTGTATTTGATCCTGTTAATGTTTCCTTTAACCAGTATGAAATGCCCTTCTTTATCTTTTATGGTTTGGGAGTGGTTGAATAGTACATTTTTGGAAATAAGAATGGCCACCACCCTTTGTTTAGTATCTGCGCTAGACAGGTATAATTGTGGGTATTTCTGGTGGAGGAATTTATAACTGTTAAGGAAATGGGTTTCTTGGAGCAGTATTATATCAATCTTCCTAGTCTGGTAGCTCTGTAGTGCTTTCCGTTTCTTTATTGGTGAGTTTAGGCCTTGTGTGTTGTGTGAAGCCACCCTAAGGGTTGCTTTGGCCAGGATTGAATTAGACTTGGACATGAGAGAGAGCCATTATCACATTGTAGGTCACACCTACCCCCTTACTCAGCGAGAAAACCTTGAGGTGAATGGGAGGATTCAGAGCCTGTTCCTCTATATTCCAGAGAGATATAGGAGTCAGCCTGAGCAGCTGTGAAGACAAATGTTAAAAGGAGAAAGAGAGAATAGATTAAGAATTAGATTAGAAGGAGGGTGGTAATGGGTAGCTAAGGTATTAAAAATAAAAATAAAAAAATAGGGAGGGATCAGGCCCGTAATAGACCTGAGACCTCAGGGAGGGGGGCTGGACCAGCCTAGCCCCCCTCCTGATCTCTATATAAGAGATATAGTAAGTTTGCAGCCCATCATGGGTTGCTATCCTGATGCCACCAGGGATCTAAAATCCTCTAGTAGCAGCAGGAGGAGGAGCATGTTGGCCCGCTCTGACTAAGGAAATCTCCCAGCCTATAATTACAACTATATTGCCCTGTAACTGAAACATGAATAACATAAGCTAAAATGGTAAACTGTTTCAAAAAACACCTGAAATGACTATCAATATTGCATAGCAATAATAGATATGTGGATCATGGTTAACTGAGTCTTTAAGGATGTAATCTAAGTGGAAAATGACATGGTGTCCTCTCTCCACTAGCGTAACCAATGAGAAAGGTAATTGTCCAAAATCACTCATCCTGTGAGGGTCCCAGGAGCAAATGACAACAAATCTAAGTGCCCTGTTTTACTATACTCTTAGTTCAAAGTAGTGGCCTACATCCTGCTAGCCCTCTGAACTAGGCTAATGCTCGAAAATGAGCTGGGTTCATGTTCCAGGTAAACTAATGGGGGAAGGCCAAATAGAACTAGATGGAACAGGTTCCCAGGAATACGGCTGAGTAATTCATGAAGGAGAGTATTAGATCAGTAAACCTGTTTGATGATAAGTTCAAGAATCATTTCTACCCAGAAGAAAGGAGTAGTGTTCAGTGCAGAGGCTTTGAGTCACGTTGTCGTTTCGGTTGCTGCTTGTTCCAAAGTGGTGTAATAGGACTGCCTGGAGGGGGTCTTTTGGAGGAACTGTGGTGAGAGTCCGACGGTGATGCAGCTGGGGGTTCCTGTGCTATAAAAAACAGTTGTGCGAGAATACGTTCCCGTTCTTGGAAATTCACTAAGCCATGTGACTTTTTTTATGTATAAATTGTAGACTGAATGGGAACGACCACCAGTATTTCACCCTTTTTTGAGATAAGATCACCAAGAGGGGTTTGAGGGATCTCCTTCTTTGGATTGTGGTTGGAGAAAGGTCTGCAAGCACTTGTATGGGGTGTCCCTGGATCAATATATTTTCTGTGTCTCAAGATTTTTTCATAATGTCCTCTTTCACGGTATAATAGTGAGGCTTCACTATAATATCTCTGGGAAGCCCATCCTGGCGTGGTGGTTGTAAAGCTCTTTGAGATCTGTTAAGTTCAAGTCTATGGACTGGAATATCTGGCAAAATGCCCTTAATGAATTTTACAGCACTCTGGATGTCCACAACTGATTTAGGTAATCCCCTTATATGGAAGTTATACCTCCTACTCCTGTTTTCAAGCTCGTCTATTTTGGATAGAGCTGTATCCAATTGATCTTGGAGAGTCTGTACACATGTTTCGTTTTGGTTGACCTGAGCTACTGTATGGTCGACTGCCTGTTCTATAGCATTGATCCAAGATCCTAGGCTGTTTAAGTCAGCTTTAATTGTTGATGTTATCTGAGCAGCGTTTTGTGCTAGGCCTGCTGCTAGCATCTCTGAGAATTGATTGAGGATATGGCCCATATCAGGCATTTGGATTTGGGGCCTAGGAGAGGGTTCACAGTCAGCCAGCAGGCCCAGTGGGCTGTTGTCTATTGAAGTGTGTGAGAAGTCTCCCATGACCCTGCCCAGCAGTAATTCCGTGGAGGCCAGGGATGCTAAATTGCCCAGAAAGTGGTTGAGTGATGTCCCCCGACCATCCACCCCATTGGTGAACTTGCTGTGGACAGGCGTGGAAAAGTCGAGTTGTTAACTCTTGTCAAGGTTGCCCGAGTTTCGCATGGAGTGAAGTCAGTCCACCCTAGAACTTTGCTTCCTACAAAAAGGTTGACCAGTCCGAGATGTTCTTTGGGTATTATGGGCTGGGTGATCTAGTATAACAGGTGAGTCAGTATATCCGGGTTTTGTATCCAAAGATTTTGATGGAAGGGTGTGTTTTGTTTTTTTTTTGGGGGGGAGGTGGGGTAGGTGGAAGGGTGGGAAAGTGTTAAACACTGTGTGCATTAGGTATCGTTAGTATGTGTCTTAGATGTAACCGATGATGTTGAATCCTGCTATGTCCTAGTGGCAGAAAGGGTATCAAACTCTGCTGAGTTTGCAAAATGTTGCCAGCATGCCCATGTTTTGGGGAATTTCGTCAGGGTTTCCCTCTCTTCTTTTACTAGGTCCTCCATTTCTGCTATCTGCTTAACCCTGAGCAGCCAATCTCGTATTGTCGGGGGATTCTTGTCTCGCCATTGTTTAGGGATGCACATTTTGGCTGCGTTTATGAGGCGAAGGGTGAGCGACTTTTTGTATGCTGATTGTGATATGGATGTATGGTGAAGCAGATACTGCGCCGGGGTGAAGTCTGGAGTGTAAGTCGTTATTTTATTTTTTTTTTAAATACATTTTTATTGATTTCTTTTAAAGAGAAATGCACAAACATCAATCAAATAGCATGCTGATACATTAAACAGGTAATCAAGCAGGTAATGTCATATATTAAGCATAAGGTGTGTTTCTTGGAGTTGCACCCATGCATAAATGCTAGTGATAATTGAGTCCAGGATAGTGCAACATGTATAACAGCTTTATTAATTACACATGGGGGTCGCTGTACCTTAACCCAGACACCCCCTAAGGGAGCAAGGCTGTGTTTCAGGAGGGACAGCAACTCCATCCCTTACAGATTTGGGGTTATAGCTATTATTACATAGTGCTATAAGAGCACCATGGGGGAAATTATGGAACGGGGGAGTGAGGGAGATTTATGTGGTAATAGTAATAAGAATCTACGGAGCACATATTGGGTTAGTGATATTATAGTATCCTATTGCACTACCCTAGACTCCATAAAATACTATCGAACAATAAGTATTATTAACAGGTGTTTTAGTGTATTTTCCCAGAAGGCGCCTCTTCGGGTATCTGCATATGATGATTGCAATCTTTTTGGTTTATAATTTGTTTACTTATTAATGTGAATAATTTGAATGTTAAGGGCATGTTACTGCTCTGGGATCTGCTAGCCAGGGTTGCCAGTGCTTCTGGAATTTCCCTATTGTCATGTGTGCTTTAGCATATAGGAATTCCATGACTAAGTGATCATTCAGTATCATGGTGTTTTGCAGAGTAGGGGGTTTGGTTTGTTTCCATAGTCTAGCTATGGAAAGACGTGCGGCAACTAGTATGTGCGTGATTATGGGGTGATAAGTTGGGTGCCAATTAGTGAGATCTAGCTCAAAGAGAGCCATCTGTTGTGTTAATTTGTGAGGTTCTCCGGTGACACTCCCAATAAGGGTGGAGATGTGTGACCAGAAGGTGATGATGGATGGGCATTCCCACCAAATGTGGAAAATATGTCCATCTTTATCACAGTTCCCCCAACATTTCTTAGGCTGGTTTGGGAACATTTGTGCTAGTCTTACAGGTGTGTAGTACCAGCGGTATAGAATTTTTAGTGGGGTTTCCCAGTGTGTGGTGTTTCTGGAAAGCCTGGAGGGAGTACATATGGCCTGATGCCAAGCTGATATGGGGAACTCCTTTTTTAGGGTGTTTTCCCAAAAAGAGATAGCCAATGTTTTCTCCTGCTGTTTAGGTTTCACTAATAGGTTATACAGGTGGGAGATATTTTGGATTTTTTGGTTGGTAAGGTTCTAGAGGGTTACAATGTCATTGGTTATAGAATCCTTAGATAGGGTTGTGGATGATAGAATGTGTCGGATCCTTAAGTATGCTTAGAACTCCTTGTTGGGAAGAGCAAAAAGTTCCTTCAGTTGTTGAAAGGATAGGAAATGATGTTGTTGGAATAGGTCGCCTAGTTTCTGAATACCCTGTGATGACCATTTCTGTAAGGGTAAGTCCATTGAGATCAGAGATAACGCTGACAGTGGGTGGTGATGGAGTGTTTGAGCGTGTATCCCAGAAGAAGTTTGTAAGAATGCTCTCCATGTGGCTGTTGTCGCATTTATGGTTGGTCGGAATGATCGGGATGGGTGATATCCAATCCACATTGCTGCTAGGGTGAGTGAGGGGCAGTGAGATAGGGCTGCTGTTTTGATTTGGATCCAATGCTGTGAGGATGCTGGATTCCATAGTTTTTTTGTTTGATCCAGTATGCTTGCTTTGTAGTATAGTTTTAGGTTCGGTACTCCAGGACCAGCAAATGACTTGGGAATGTTTATTAAGGAGGCTTTAATCCGAGCTTTGCGTGCTGCCCAGATAAACTTGTTGAGGATACTTTGAAGTTTAACTAAGTCTGCCTGCAGCAAGAGTAGAGGTAACGTCCTGAATAAATATAAGATGTGCGACAAGAGAAACATCTTAGAGAGGGCTATTCATCCAGCCCATGAAGTGCATGTTTTAGAGAGGGATTTGGCGATATCTTGAAGTTTCTGTTGTAAAATAAGGAGATTAGTACGAAGGGTCGTGTTCAGTGGGGAGGTCAGTTTGATGCCTAAATAGGTCATCGCTGAGTTGGACGCACAGGAGAATGGGGAGATCTTAGTGATAGCTGTCTTAAGACATGTTGACAAAGCTACTCCTAGCATGGAAGACTTTGATTGGTTTAGTTTTTACATAGAAACTTGGCTGAATTGTTGTAGAAGGTTGCAGAGAATAGGTAGGGATTTAAGGGGGTCTGTAAGGCAGATGATTATATCGTCGGCGTATAAACCTATTTTGAGTTGTTCTTGACCAATTGTCAAGCCTGTGACTTGGGGATGTGAGCGTACAGCTTGGGCGAGGGGTTCTATAATTAGCGTGAAAATTAGTGGTGAGAGGGGACATCCCTGCCTTGTCCCATTAGTTATGGGGAAAGGGGAAGAAAGCAATCCAGATGTCAGAACTTTTGCTTTGGGGGTAGAGTAAAGACCTAATATAGCTTGGAGGAAAGTGCCATGTATACCGAATTTTTGCAAAACCATTTTTAAGTATAGCCAGTTGACTATATCAAACGCCTTCTCTGCGTCTAGTGATATCAGCAGAGAAGGCGTTTGGTGGTGCTCCACACAGCCAATGATATCGACAAATCTATTTGTTGATAATTGATAAAACCGTTGCAAATTTCTTGATGTGAGATTGGTTGGTAAAGGGCTTCTAGTTGTGCTGAGGTGAGGGTGGGTAATTGGAGGGGGTCTAGAATGTCTTTAATTGGTTGGGGGGAGGGGTTAGGTTCAGCAGCGTTATGCTCCAGATTATACAGTTTTGAATAAAACGCGCTAAAGCCATTAGCTATGTCTTTTGGGTTAGTTATCTAGTGTCCTAATTCATCTATGAGATACAGGATTCTATATTGTGCGGCTCTGCCTTTATATTGTTGGGCTAGAATCCTGCCTGGTTTGTTTCCTTGGGAGTACCATGAGAGGCGAAGGGGTCTGATGTAGTAATCGTGGGTTTTAAGTAGAAAGGAGCTTAATTCATTTCTTAACCACTTCAGCCCCGGAAGAATTTCCCACTTTAGGACCAGAGCACTTTTTGCGATTCGGCGCTGC
The DNA here is from genome assembly GCA_018402905.1 of Glandirana rugosa. Classification (NCBI taxonomy): domain Eukaryota; kingdom Metazoa; phylum Chordata; class Amphibia; order Anura; family Ranidae; genus Glandirana; species Glandirana rugosa. The sequence continues at coordinate 152,306 of BLSH010304807.1, read as the reverse complement.
ATCGCTTTAACTAACTGCGTGCGACGTTGTACCCAAACAAAATTTGCGTCCTTTTTTTCCCACAAATAGAGTTTTCTTTTGGTGGTATTTGATCGCCTCTGCGTCATTTCTTATCGCCGCTATAAACAAAAGAAGAGCGACCATTTTGCAAAAAAAAAAACAAATTTCTTACTTTTTGCTAAAATTCAAATCCAAAAAAAATATAAAAAAACATTTTTTTCACCGTTTTTGGCCGATTTATATAATTCCTCATATTTGCGATAAAAAAAATTGCAATCGGCGTTTATTGATTGGTTTGCGCAAAAGTGGCCACGTTTACGGATGGTGAGAATTCATTTCTGGGGTTTTTATTTTTTTTTTATTTTTTACTAGTAATGGCGGCGATCTGCGATTTTTAGCGGTAATGCGATATTGCGGCAGACATGTCGGAACATTTTTGACACTTTTTTGGGACCAATGACATTTATTCAGCGATCAGAAATTTAAATGTCCACTGATTACTGTATAAATGTCATTGGCAGTGAAGGGGTTAACCTGCAGGGGGAGAGCTAGGGGTTAATCGTGTTCCCTGGGTGTGTTCTTACTGTGGGGGGGTTGGGCTAACATGGGCATGAGAGATCTAACTGATCCCAGTGACAGGGATTAGTAGATCTCTCATGCTGGAATATAATTTCTGAGTATTTGAATAAAAGGAGTAGTCCCTCTCAGTGCCATGGAGACACCTCCAGGGGTCATATAGATCCTCTAGGGAGGTGAAGGAAGATAATGAAGTGGATTTTCTGCGTTTGGGGTCGGAGGAGTCAATTTGGGGATCAATGACTTTGTTGAAGTCTCCGCATAGTATAATTTGGTCCTTAGGAAACTGTTGTGTCTTTTGCAGTACTGTTTTATAGAAATGTTTTTGATGAGAATTTGGAGCGTATAGATTTACAATGACAAGTGGTTGGTTATTGAAAGAGGCAGCTAGTATTAAATATCTGCCAGAGGGGTCCTGTTCTAAGTAGTTGAGAGAGAATGTTATGGAGGATCTGACTGCGATCATGACTCCCCTCTTTTTTTGATCGGAACGTGCATGATAACAGTGTGGGAACAATTTGTGAGAGCACTGGGGAGATTTATTTTCTGTGAAATGTGTCTCCTGGATGCAAAGTATATCAGCCTTTTGTAGAAGGGCTTCTCGCCACAGCAGCAAACATTTAAGGGGGCTATTAAGGCCCTTTGCATTGAGGGAGACAATTGTGAGGGTCATGTCTAGTTGGGAGCTGGGGGATCAGTTTGTGTGTCGCCTGGCACTGAGTTTGTTTTTCTCCGCCCCCAGTATAGTACTAGGGGGGCGAGAGCGGAACTGGGGCTGGGTACAATGTCACTGGTATTAAACAGATTTTCAATAGTACATTAAAAATGAAACTGAGAGAAATAACAGATTCAACCTCACCATATACAGTGATATATGAAGTATAGAGGTATAAACAGAGAACTTATTTATAGTCTTTAGCTGTTAGGGCAGACGTGTGTGCTTAGCACACTGAAAACCGTGGAGCGTGGGTGAAAGATAGATAACTTGCCTCTACCACTCCATTCATATATGTTGTTAGCTGCAGTTGGTCAAGCTTAGTGAGAGGGCCCTTCTGAGTTAGAAGGGTTGTGTTCTCAGGACTTGATGTTGTTATGATAGCGTGTTTGAGGCCCAAGGGTTGTTGATTTTTGGATGCGGCCCTTATTGGGGGTAGGTGGGGGCTCTTGAGATATTATTCCCCAGTTATTCAGCTGCTTGATTCCCTCTTTAGGGGTTAGTATGGATACTTGTTGGTTGTTGTAGGTGACTATTAATTTGGTGTGGTATCCCCATTTATATTGGAGCTTGTGCTCATTCAAGATAGTTGTCACCTTTGTGAATGACTTGCGTGCTTGGAAAGTGGCCGCTGAAATGTCATTGTATAACGACACTTTGGTAAACGGTTCCGGTAAGACTCGCATGGATCTCACTGTTCTCATGATGCTTTCTTGAATGTGAAAGAAGTGCATCCGTGCCAGAATGTCCCTGGGGATTGATGCTGGAAGGTGTTGTGGTTTACGGATCCTATGCGCTCTGTCAATCAGTATGTCCTTTGTAGTTAGGGACGGTATGAGCTTGCGGAAGATTTGGTGTAAATATGGCATTATTTCAGGTGGAGTTATTGATTCAGGGACCCCCCTGATTTTAATATTTTGCCTTCGCGAGCGATCCTCTAGGTCTGAGATTTTTAATCGGAGCATTTGAATGACTGCAGCTTGGTTGTCTTGGATGTCTACCACTGTGTTGTGGGCTTTAGTGACTTCTGCTAAGTGTTGTTCAATATGGGAGGTGCGTCCCTCAAGACAAGTCGTTTCTTCATGTAATTGAGTAATGGAGGTTTTTAGTTCATGATGCAGGTCTGATTGCAGAGATAACAGCATAGCCTTTATTGCCTGCTCAGAGGCTGGGTTTTCCGTGGTGGGGTAAGCGGCTAGTGGAGGGATGGAAGAGTAGTCTGTTGGAGGACTACAGGTCCCAGCTCCATGTTGCATTTTTATGCGGTGTTGTTTGTCTGGTGAATGTGTTGGGAAGTCAGCAATTCCCATACCTCTTTCCCCTGGGGAGTGTGATTGGTCCTGTGCTGGGGTAGCTGGGTCCTCCATTTCTATTGAGGGGTTTTCCGCTGTGTCGGCTGGATGATCTGACGACAGCTCCCGGTCTCCATGCGTGCGGTCGGCGCCATGGTGCTGTGTAGGCCTCACCTAGAAATCGAGCAGCCTGGGGGATCCCTTCGGTGGCTTATCGTTCTTGGGCATAGTCCGATCAGCGTCCTGTTTGTCCCCCTCTATATGGAGGGCTGCTGGAAGCTGTGCTGTGGCTGGTGGGGAGCTTCTCTATCGAGCGGCCATCTCTGCGCGCAGCAAGTCGTTATTTTAATTATGTGGCGGTGTACTTCTTCCCAGAAGGGCTTTATAGGGGGACAGTCCCACCATATGTGAAGCAGGGACCCAATGGACTCACTGCACCTCCAACAGAGCGGGGACACAATTGGGTGTTATTTGTGGAGCTTGTCTGGGGTTCTGTACCATCAAGAGTAAAGTTTGAAACTGCTCTCCTGAATAGAAGTGTTTATTGAGCCTTTATGAATATGGGTGAGAGCGTGTTCCCAATCTTCCTTTGAGAGATCTACAGCCAGCTCCCCCTCCCATTTTTAGCTGGTTGTGTTTTCTTTTGGGTCAACGCCTGTGAATAGCATGCCGTAGATCGCAGAAATCAGGTGTCTTTGGGGTTCGGAGCTAGCGCAGATCTCCTCAAAGGGCGTGCGTGACCTGTACCAGTTTGAGTACACTTTCGCTGTAGTCAGGTAATGCCTAATTTGTAGGTATTTGAAGAAAGTCAGGCGTAAGTCTGGGTGGCCGGTAGATAGATTGTGGTAGTCAATGAGTCTGTTTTGTACAAAGAAGGATTCTGCCATAACAGAGTCCTCTGTGTGTGGGTCTGGATGTAAGAGCCCGGGGGGAAGATCTGGATTGCGGTCTATTGGGGTTAGCGGACCTGGGGAGGAGGCTAGGTGCAGTTTCGTGTTCAGGGTTGTAAAGGTTTGCAGAGTGGGTCCTATTAGTGGGTGTGTCATGCTGTTCTTAGGGATACTGTTTAGGGGGAACCAGGGCAGGTGATGGATCGGAAGATGTGAAAAAGTTCCCTCAAGTCCTACCCAGTCCTTTGCTTTTGCGTGGACATGCCAATCGACTATTCTCATCAGCTGGCAAGCCCAGTGGTATTTTTGCACCTCTGGGAGTCCAATTCCTCCTTTCAGTGTAGGGGTTGTTAGTTTTTCCCATCCTATACGCGGGTGGCTGGAGGACCAAATAAAGTTCCTGCACATCTTCTTGTAGGTAGAGAAAAATTATTGTGGGAGGTTGAGTGGTATGGTCTGAAAAAGGTAGAGAAGCCGGGGGAGGACAGTCATTTTGATGATAGCTGCTCTCCCGAACCAGGAGACATGGCCTTTGGCCCATCAAAGAAGGTCCCATTGGATGGTGTCAAGGATAGCAAGATAGTTACGGGCGTAGAGTTCCTTCAACTTGACGGGGAGCTGAATGCCGAGGTAGGTGATGGCGTGTGGGTCCCAGCTAAATGAGAAGTTTGTATGGCATTGATTCAAAGTGTCAGGAGGGAGAGAAATGTTAATGGCCCTGGATTTGGAGTAATTTATTTGTAGGTTGGAGAAATAATTGAAGAGGGAGAGATCTTTGATGAGGTTAGGTAGCGTTGTGATGGGATCTGTAAGAAATAAAAGGACGCCGTCTGCATATGCTGCAATTTTGTATTGTTTGTCCTTGATTTCAATCCCTTTTATGTCAGGGTTTGCTCTGAGCCTGCGGAGTAGGGGTTCCATAGTGAGAACGAAGACCAGTGGGGACAGTGGGCATCCCTGGCGGGTACCATTCGACACAGAGAAGGCGTCCGGCAGCTGGCCATTGACACGGATCCTTGCTGTTGGGGACTTATAGAGTGCTAGGATAAAATTGAGCATGCGATCACCCAGTCTTAACGATTTCAGCGCGCCAGTCATATAGTCCTAGGCAGGGCCGTAGATAATTTTTTGTCCTGGGGGGTTCAGCAGCAGGTACCAAGTGGTGAAGTGGGGGGGGGGGGGTCGGGGGGAAAACCCAGCAGCGCCGTGTGGGTCGATGGAGCTTGGCTCCATCGACCCACACAGCACAGGAGTGAGCATGCACTGTGTGTCCCGTATCAAGCAGGGTTGTCATTAAGATTTCACTGACACCCACTGTAGATTGCAAGGGCAGTGTAATTTGAATGTGGTGCAGGATCAGGGCCACCTTTCATATTAATTGGACCCCGGGCAAACATTTTCTTTGCCCCCCTATTGACATCATGACTGCTCACTGATTGGTTGCTGGAGGTTAAAGCACATCATTACCACTCACTGATTGGTTGCTGGAGGTTACAGGATGTTACACCTCACTGCCTGCACACCATGGACTGGGGAGGTGGGGGACTCACCAATAGACAGAAAACTTCTAGAACGTGTTATTAGCAATTAGCAGAGCACAAACACCTATGAAAGTAGGGACTGCAGTTTGTGTGTTAAAGAGGCCTTCATGGTGAAAGGTCTACTTTAAACAAGAGAACAACCAATTTGGTAAAAAGCACCCGTTCAGACCAATATAATGGGTATCAGGGCGGCCTATAGGTATGCCATAACCTGCCCCACACACATGCCACCTACATATAGGTGTGGTTCCTGGTGCAAAGGATACAATACAAAGACGAAGTGATTTAGAGACCACAAGTGCACCACCTAAGGAAACCAAATGTTATAAAACGTAACTTTTATTGTATAGAATCATAAATACATAATCACTGGAGTTGGAAAAATTATTTAAAAAAGACAACGTTGTCATTAAACAAGACGCATCTATACACCCATACACATCACACCCATCCTGATTTCAGCATTCATACATCCATCTTGCAAGTCCAAGACCATGACAAAAATAACTGGTCAGGTCGTGGGGACAAAAATTGGGGATGCTCGGGATCAGGGATAAGGGGAGAAGATCTTGTCACGTCAGGCAGTGCAACGTAATAACCCAAATAGGCAGTGATGATAAGGCAGTCTATGATAACATCCCAAATCGGTCAGATAAATACTAAGATATGTTATTTTCAATGCAAAATATTGTAAACCAAAGGAATCCACCACGTGAACACCAGAGATTTAGTGAAGCAGAAACATAACATAGGAAACGTGGTCCTTGGTGTGGATATACATCCACCGT
>BLSH010304807.1:113613-124632 GCA_018402905.1 Glandirana rugosa | reverse complement strand
GGGGGGGGGGGGGGTTTGCTATCTGGGCATTCAATGACCTCCGAAACTGTGATAGGGAGTGAGGAGTAAAATCACCTTTTTACGCACTTAGAAATGCTGAAGGCGGGTTTGGTTATTGGGGTCCCGTACGCGGCTAGACTGCCAGAAAGTCTCACATATGTGGTATCCCTGTATTCAGAAGAAGTAGCAGAATGGATTTTGGGGTGTAATTTCACATATACCCATGGCATGTTCAAGCAACATATCATTTAGTGACAACTTTGTGGGGAAAAAAAAAAATTGTCATTTCCCCCGAAACTTGTGGCAAAATATAAAATATTCCATGGACTCAACGTGCCTCTCAGAAAATAGCTTGGGGTGTCTACTTTCCAAAATGGGGTCATTTGGGGGGGGGCTTGTGCTATCTGGGCATTTCATGGCCTCCGCAACTGAGATTGGATTTTGGGGTCCTGTATGCAGATAGACTTCCAAAAAGTCTCACACATGGGGTATCCCCGTACTCAGGAGAAGCAGCAGAATGAATTTTTGGGGTGTAATTCCACACATACCCATGCCATGTGTGAGCAATATATCATTTCAGTAACAACTTTGTGTAATTTTTTTTTTTTTGGTCATCTTTCAATCACTTATGACAAAAAAATAAAATATTCAATGGGCTCAACATGCCTCTCAGCAAATTCCTTGGGGTGTCTACTTTCCAAAATGGGGTCATTTGGGGGGCTTTGTACTGACCTTCCATTTTAGCACCTCAAGAAATGAGATAGGCAGTCATAAAATAAAAGCTGCATAAATTCCAGAAAATGTACCCTAGTTTGTAGACGCTATAACTTTTGCGCAAACCATTAAATATACGGTAATTAACTTTTTTTTTTACCCAAGACATGTGGCTAAATGCATTTTGGCAAAAATGTATGACTAAAATATAGTTTATTGTATTTTTGTAATAACATAAAGTTGAAAATATCTTTTTTTTTCAAACTTTTCGTCCTTTTTTTGTTTATATTGCAAAAAATAAAAAGCGCAGTGGTGAACAAATACCACCAAAAGAAAGCTCTATATGTGGGAGAAAAAGGACGCAAATTTTGTTTTGGTACTGCATTGCATGACTGCGCAATTACCATTTGAAGCGGTGCAGTGCCAAATTGAAAAAAGTGCTTTGGTCCTAAAGCTGCAAAACCTTCCGGTTGGTAAGTGGTTAAAGACAGCCTTGTGAGGGAGATGCGTTGCAGGTTTTCTGCACCACATCCTAGTGTGAACCAGGGTTTATTATTGCCTTTTCAACACAATTAAAAAAATGGCCTGGGCACTGAGGGCAGCAAACAGTCCAGCCTGGCTCTGGCAGCAGTGTTGTTGTGCCAGGCAAACCCTCCGCCCTTTGGCTGTGCAGTCAGCACCACAACATAGCTGACAGAGCCAGGCTTTACTGTCAGTACCTACCTAGCAGTGGAAAATGGTAACCCACGACTTGGGTGATTAGTGAATAATTTTGCCAGTTGCCACAGACCCATTTACCTCAATGGCAGCACAGCAATGTTGGTAAGCGGTCTGTGATGACTGTCTCTCAGGCAGCAAGCTAGCCGAAAAGGAAAGTACTGCCTCCTTGCATGTTCTCTGCTCCATTTTCCTCTGAAGTCTAAGGCGGGAAGTACAGAGTGTAGAGCTGCCCGCTCCACTGTGTCTACGATCTGTCCGCTGGGAACCCAGCATAGCCTGGTCATAACAGCATGACGTAAGTGCCTGTGACGGTGTGCCTTACACCCAACCCGCTGCATCCACTTCACCCGCAATACTGACTGCTGTGCTCCGCTGTTTGTTGTTGCGGTGCTGGCGCCATGAGAGACGACAGGGCAGAGGCAGGATGCTCTGGGGGGGTTTGAACACCCCAACCCCCCCCTTATCTACAGCCCTGGTCCCAGGCCACTCTGTCGAACGCCTTCTCCGCGTCGAGCAATAGGAAAAAGACAGTTTTGATGTAGAAAGCCAGTGATGTATACTAATAGCTTTTAGAGTGTTGTCCCTAGCTTCCCGGCCTGGAACAAAACCCACTTGATTTGTTGAGATTATTTTTGGGAGTAGGGGAAGTATTCGGTCTGTAATTTGCAACAATGGATGTATCTTTACCTGGCTTTGGGATCACAGTTATGTGTGCCTCTAGTAGGTCTGTATTTGGGCTGGCGGATGAAGGTAGGGAGTTAAATGCAGCTATGAAGTGAGGTGTCAAGGTCTCTAAGAAAGATTTATAGTAGCTGACGGTCAGACCGTCTGGGCCAGGGCTTTTGCCCACTTTCAGTTGTTTAAGGGCCAACCTAACTTCATCGTTGGTGATTGGTCCGTCTATTTCGGCAGCTTCCGAAGGTGTGATGGGTTGGGGGCTATACTGTTTCAAGAAAATCTTTAATCGTTTGTTTCCTGTCTGCGTTACCTTGGGTTGCGGTCAGGGTTGGCAAATTATATAGTTTTAGATAGTATTGTCTGAACTGTTCTGCAATGCCATCTGAGGTCACAATTTGTTTCCCAGTAGGGTCTATTATGGTGTGTATGGTGGAGGCTGCTTTTTTTTGTTTGTAGGGCCCTTGCTAGCATTTTTCCGGATTTGTTTCCGAATTCATAGAATAGTCGCCGAGTTAAAGCATACTTACGCTTGATTGTTTTCCCTAGTTCTTCCCAAAGTTCTTCCCTCACTAGTGCTAGTTCATGTAAGGTGCTGATAGCTAGGGATTGTTTGCGAGCTTTCTCTAGGAGGTTAATGCGGGTTAGAAGTTTCTCTATATATGCTTGTCTGTTTTTTTTCCGGGTGGCTGCCATGGAGATGAGCTCTCCTCTGATGACACATTTATGTGCTGCCCAGCAGATCACTGAAGATATATCTGCTCTTGTGTTGTCTTTAAAGTATTGGGATAGATGTTTGTTGAGTTTCTGTATATTGATGGGGTCGTGTAAAAGGGAGTTGTCCAAGCGCCAAGTATGTGATTGGGTAGGTCCATTTGGTAAAGGTATGGACATAGAAATAGGGTTGTGATCTGAAAGTAGCATGGGTTCTACGTTTGCGTTTTGAAGGAGTGCTAGGTCAGTTTGTGAAATGAAGAAATAGTCCAGTCTGGTGTATTTGTTATGCGGTGGTGAAAAGAACATGTAATCCCTGGTGTTGGGATGGAGAGTGGGCCAAGCGTTGTGTAAAGGCAGATTAGCGAGTGTTGTTTTAATCGCTCTAAGGGCTCGGTATGTGATTGTGGAGGATCCTGTAGATGAGTCGTGGGTGGGCGAGAGAGCTACGTTGAAATCCCTTCCCACAATCAGAATACCTGAGTAGAAAGTGGCAAGTTTCTGTAATGTGTTTAGAAAAAACGGTACTTGGTGCTTTTTGGGTGCATATAGGTTAGCTAAGGTGATCTGTTTGTTGTACATTGTTCCCTTCAGAAAGATGTACCTGCCCATTTTGTCATGCAGAGTCTCTTGAATTTTTAGGGGGCAGTCTTTGGAGATTATAATTGAAACTCCTTTGGATTTAGAGGTCTCGTTGGGTGCATGGTGGGATATGGGGTAGAAGTGGTTATTTAGTTTGGGAATGAGATTGGCTCGAAAGTGGGTTTCTTGCAGAAACGCTATATCTGCTCTCTCCTTATGTAGAGAGAGTAGTAGTTGTGATCGTTTTTCGGGTGTGTTGAGTCCGCGGATATTGATTGAGAGTAGTTTAAGCTGGTGAGAATGTCGACTTTGATTCTGATCTGTCATGGCTGGCTTGTGGAGGTCTGCCCACAGTGTTTTATGGGGTTCTGGGGGTTATTGGGGTCGTTAAGGGGGGTGTTGGGGGGGATTAGGGGTAGGGAAAGGGAGCAGTCAGCTCCTACTGACCAAACCGTACCCTGTATTAGGTGGGGAACCCACCAACCTCTGTCCTAGGGTCACTAGTTGTGGTCGGGTACAATGTGTAGATAGGACAGGAGTGCTATGAGGGGCAACTATCCTATACTGCCACACTGTGTGGGGGTTGGTGTGGCTTAGCTGTGTATGTGTGGGTGGAATTGGTATCGGGGTCTAGTCACCGCTGTAGGATTTCAAGTTGTGTGTATATGTACGGGAGGTAGACGAAGCTGAGATTCTTTAGAATATTAGTGCTTCTCTAATTTCTTGGTGGTCCTGTTTGAACATGTACTGTCCCCTGTGTCATGTGCTGGCTGCAGTGACGAAAGAGGGCACCGCATGAAGGTACTAATGTCTGTGTGTGTTGTTCCCTTTTCGTCCATTCACCAAACCTTCATTGTCTGGATGACTTAAGTGGAAGCAGTTAGCGGGTATATAAAGCGTTGATATCTATATTAAGGCCTGTGTCTCTTGTCTGTGAACCTGTTGGTCATTATACAGTCGCTATACAGTGTTGACGAGCCCTGTTCATACAAAGTCGTAAAACAGTTTAACTATGCAATCTTTTTACAGTTTAACCTTTTAACGTTATAACTATTCAACTGGATCCCCCTGCCCCGCTCCCATCTCGCATCACCCCTTGGGTTGGTCCGATATAGAAGCACAGTCTGGTATTGAGCTGATAGTGGGGTGGTCAGGTTAGCGGAGTAGGTCCTCCACCCCGCATGTTCCCATTTTGATTGTGGGGAACTTACTAGGGGGAATGCAATCCCCCGCACGGGCAAATTGATATCTGCCTCTATGTGAGGGTTTCATCATATAGACCGTACGTTCAGGTGTGGTAGTAGGAGGAGGACGCCTTCTGTCGATGAATTAAATAATTAAAAAGGGGGCATATAGAATGGGTCGGGGGGCTCTAGGTGCAAGGAGGATTGTACGTCTCCAGATCCCTGGAGCAGAGCCTTGTCAGAAAAGGCTGACAGGAGGAGGCTTGACGAGCCTCCTCCCCCCCCCCCCAAACTGGACATTAGCAATAAACAATAAACAGTGTGCCAGGCATTTGGAGCCTTCCAAATCGTCAAGGTTGTGTCCGCCAAATGGCTAATCCAACCTATCTCTTTAAAGTAGCCCGGCGTATAGGGTATAGTTCCTTGATCGTCATGCAGTCTTATATTCCTTTGTGTTTGGAGCTTTTTTATTTATCTGTGGTGCATTAAAGCCGCATGTGCTGTGGAGTCTCTGCCAGGTGATTAGTATAGGGCGCCAGTAGCTATTTGAGCTGCCACATAAGTCCAAGCCAAGTTGTATGCTTAGCGCCCCGGTATTCGGTTCCTTATGTCCCCTCTCCAAAAGTTTGGGGTATTAACTCAGTTATAACCGGTCTTTGCGCCCGCTTAAACGGCTACACAACATATCCCTCAGTAAATTCCTTAGGTACAAGAAGGGTCCTGAGGGGAAAATCTCCCTTGGGAAGTGATGACTTGGAACTAATGGATATTTTTTACATAGTTTGTCTACTGGTGCACCCTGCATAAAGTGTCTGGAATGTTTTAAGCCTGATGCAGAGGGGATAAAGAGGGAGATCTGGCCAGGCTCCCATTTAGGGCTATTTGCGTGCTATATTTAGGCTCTATACAGTCAGACTCACAAAGGCGTAGGGGGTATGTGATTGTAAGAACGGCCTCATATCAGCATGGTGGGTGGCCACAGTACAGTTCCCATTCTTTTTGTGTAAAGTGACAGCGGGGGAGGCTTTAGTAACAGTAACGGTGAGGGGGAAAGAATACATTTTGTATACTTATCTTATCTTCAGAATGATGGTGAGGATCAGTGGCAGTCTGGTAAGCCTCTGCTGCCTCACTTTAGAGATCTCGTCGGCTCTTTGTGGCTGTGGAGAGTACGTAGGGCTTGCGCCCTGGTGTGAGCCATGGTGGTGAGAGTGTGATCCATTCCCTGATGGGGAGAGATGCCTATGGTAGCGGGTGTCTTAGGCCTCCATGGGTTCTTCTCTGCGGTGTCCTCTTCTGGTTGGGGGATGGTGGAACTCTACATACCAGTTGGGTACACCTGCCATCAGAATGCCGAGGGTGTCGCAGAACTGGTGCATGTCTTCAGGTGCTGTGCGACCTTGCGAGGAAGCCGAGAGACAAAAGGGAAATTCCCAGCGGTAGTGTATATTTCTTGAGCATAGGGTATCCAGGAGTGGTTTCAAATCTTTCCGCTGCTGAAGGGTAATGGCGGATAGGTCTTAATAAATCTGAATGTTGGATCCCTCATACGTGATCTGTATCCTGTTGCGTGCCTTCCTGAGGATTTCCTCCTTAATTTTGTAGCTTACAATGCAGCAAATCACATCCCTGGGGGGGTCAGATTCTGTTCCCTTTGGTCTGAGGACCCGGTGGATTCTTTCCATGTCAATTGTTGACTGCGTCGGCTTGTCCAGGAGATCATTAAATAGACCTGTGACTGTGGCCTGTAGTTGCTCTGGTTCCACTGATTCTGGCAGGCCACGGACCCTCAGATTATGGTGCCTCCCCCTGTTATCTAAGTCCTCGTTATGGCGTCAGAGGTCTCTAAGTTGGAGGGTCTGGGTATCCAGTTTATGGGTCACCTTGCACAGGGCCATATCATGTTGTGCTGCTGTCTTTTCTACAGTCTGTACTCTGCCTGATAATTCATGTATGTCCACGCGTAGCTCCGCAATGGCTACTGAGAGCGTGTCCTTGATGTCTGCCGCTATCGCGCGGAGATCATGAATGCTCAGGTGTGGTTGTGGCAGAGATCCGTCATTCTCTGCCGGTCCCGTGGACGTTGGAACGAAGAGCAGGCCAGGCAAGGTAGGGGAATGAGGCCTGCGTGTGGCTGTGCTGGGAAGCTGCCATATTGCCCCTCTGGCTTCGGAATAGTTCTGGGATTGTTTGGCTTAATCCGCTCATGTTCTCACTGGGAGAGCAGGATCTGGAAGTGGACGAGGCTCGGGGCGCTGTACCCATGGTGTCCAGGTGAGCTGGTGCTGGTGTGTCCTCCGTAGGGCAGTATCAGAGACCTACAGCAGCGGGAGCTCCGGTTCTAAGCGGCCATCTTCCAGCGTGTCCAAACCATGCCCCCGGGGTGCTGCTTTTTTGGAGCTCTCAGGCGGCCAGAGCAGGACGGAGCTCTAGGCTAGAATGTCTTGCCCGAAGTCCCGCACATGCGCACTCCTTCTTTGGCTTTCTTATGTCTACATGTTTGCATTCCAGCAATGGTTGCATAGAATTACTCATAGAGGGTTTCCAGATGGTGACAATAGACAACCATGCCTGCATAATGTGTGTTCAAAAGGCCCCATTATTCTCCATCAGACACCCATGTGATTGGGAAACAACACAGTACTGTTGGTAGACAGGAACAGAGAGTTTTCATCCTAACAGGACATATCTGAGCAGGTTCATATGTCAGTATCACCAGGTATTGCTTTATTGAAGAATACAAAAAAGAATAAAAAATTAAAATGAACAGGTTCATGTGTTAGTATCACAAGATATTGCTTTATTGAAGAATACAAAAAAAAAAGAAATTACTTTTAAAAATGAAAATGTATATATATAGGTGTTCTATGGATGGACCTACATATAGTAAGGCTGACTGCAGTTAAGCCTGTATTTATAGGAGGAGTCTGGATTGCATATAACCCAGCCTCCTACTCCTGGCATTCTCTGCGTTTTCTGGGAAGTTTTTGTGTACTGGCATTTTGTCACTTCTGGTTCCGGGATTTCATCACTTCCGGTTTCGGTATCTCGGCTCGTCAAGCCAGCGAGGTGAAGGGTGCAGGCCAGGTGGATATACGAAGCTTTTGGGGTTCCGATCGGGGGCTGGATAAGTTGGGCTGGGTGCCCAGTATTCTAGAATCATCCACATTTCATGGTATTTTCAGCCTCCAGCACAGGGCACAAGCGCATGCAGTGCGGGCACGGACGGGGCTATACAGCAAAGCCTCGCAATGGCAGAGCATCACAGGAGGGGACTAATCTGCAATCTGCAAGCAGTAACATGGAGGCGGTTGATGTATTGCTACAGTCTGAAATTGACAAAGGATTCATTCTCTGCCCTTTTTCAGTTCCTGCGTTTGACAGCTGAAGGGTCAGTCCGATTAGTATGGTCAAAGGCAAATTTAATGATAAACTGTTTGATTTACGATTTGTCAGCCCCTCATTCTTCTTAAGTACCCAGCTTAAACTCCTTGATCCCTTCAGAGGAGTTTTCACTAAAATATGCATCTGTGGATCAGGCAATTCAATGTATTATCAAATTGGGGGAAGGGGCTGATATTTCAGATGCATTTAAATTATTGCCTATCCAGTCCTCGCTTTGGTAATGGCGGGAAGCTTATCTCTTTGCCACTAAACTTACGTTTGGATCCAGCAGTCCCTGCCTGTTTTACACCTTTGCTCGGGCTCTCAGTTGGATCCTCTCGTACAGGGAGGGTTGCCAGGAAGCCATCCATTATCTGCACGACTTCCTGTTGATCGAATGTGCCAATCAAGCCCCCACTGATTTGAAAAAACTGGTCTCGGTTTTTGCAGCTCTCGATGTCCCTTTGGCAGATAAGAAGGTCAAAGGTCCAGTCAAGGTGCTGGTCTTCTTGGGTATCGTGCTGGGCACACAGTTGATGCAGGCCAGTTTACCTGCAGACAAATTAGCCAGGATCAGAGAACAAATCAGAGAACAAATTCATTTATTTACGGTTTCTCATGCATGTTCCAGTCTACAGTTACAATCTCTCTTGGGTACGTTAAATTTCCCTATGAGGATAATTCCTCAGAGAAGATATTTTGTTTCCAAGCTGTTGCCACTTCTGCACTTGGCTGCGGATTGCGACTCTCGCATAAAACTGGATGCTGCAGCTTTGGCAGATCTCAACATGTTCCGTGCGTTTCAATGTTCATTCCTGCAACTTCCTAATCATCCCCCAGGGTAATATCCAATGCAGCAGCCACTAGGGGTTTTGTTCCAGTTTTCACAGGACATCAACTTTATTCAAGATCTATCCGATAATGGCTGCCGCTCAGGTTTGGGGGCATTTGTGGACAGGACACACAGTCATTTTCTTCACAGATAATGAAGCGGCTGTAGAGATCATCAATAAGGGCTGGTCTAATTCCTTAGTGATCATGTCTGTCACGTACCTTGTAGCTGAGCCTGACTTTTGTAGGAGGATACCTCTCATACAGCTCTGGCTCATGGACCACTGGAGTTGAGACAGTGGCCGTATGAGCAGAGTGGGGTAGGAGTGCCTTTCGGAATCTGCTGTGGCAGGCAAAGATGCATGGCAAAAAAGAAGAAAAAGGTGAAACCGCGTTAGGCTATGAAGTTTAAATTTGAGGGGGAGGAGCCATACTATGACCAAACAGACATCGTAAAAAATTATGTAGAATAGAAAAGCGCCATTTTTCTATTCTACAAAGATGCATGGCAAATAGTCACTGGATGAGCTGGACTGGGAGACCGCTGGCGGTGAAGTTGCAGATGCAGGTCCCGATTCCAGACACCGGATAAGCAGTAGGCTGCAGGCTGAAGCAAGGTGAGACAAGCCAGGTCAACACAGATAATCAGGTACATCAAACGGCAGGCAAAGAATGGTCAGCTGACATGCAGAGGTCAACAACTGGTTTCTGGCAAGAATAGTCCTTTAGGCAGAGTGAGGCAAGCCGGGTCAGGTTTGGAGAAGGCAGGATGGTCAGACAAAGCCAGGTCACTTCAGGTATAGCAGGTTCAGGCATCACTGGGGTAAGCTGTAGATCAGACAGTGCTGCACAAGTGCAGCTTCTGTCTTTTTAAAGGGCCATTGGTGTCGAGGCATGCTAGCGCGCGCACATGTGGAGCGCGTTCCTGTGCATGCACACGCGCGCACCAATGCCCAGCCTGACAGATCCCTGTAGGGACCTGTGCATGCATGCGCACATGCCCATGCACCCGCAGCAGTGCATTATGTCCATGACATTACCCCCTCCCAAGGGGCAGCCTCTGGATGCCCAACTGGTTCCTCTTCTCTGGGTGAGCAAGAAAAAAAGGCACAAACTAACGTCCCTGCATGGACATTGCTCCCTGAGTTGTTTTCTGGACCGTACCCTTTCCACTTGATTAAATATTGTATCCGATTCCGTCTCCTCCTGCAGTCTAGGATAGTTTCGACCCTGAATTCCTTATTACCATCAATCATGACAGGTTCTGGTTGTCTGGGCCCTCTGACACTGCAGGCTTTAACAGAGAAACATGGAATACAGGATGGATCTTAAAAGAACCAGGTTAAGAAAGTTCATACGATACCTTGTTAATTCTTTTCTTCACTGGGAATGGTCCGATGAACTTGGGTGCTAGCTTCTTCGATGGACATGCCGACCGGAGATTGGTAGTGGAGAGCCATACCTGGTTGATAGACTGCCAATTCAGTTCCCCTCTTCTTCTTCTTGTTATCTGCCTGTGCCTTTGCCACTGCTTCCTGTAAGATCTTGTTGCTGTGATGGATGAAAATCTACGTTACTCTGGACCGCCGGAACTTTGGATTAAGAAATGAAATCAGGCAAAAATGACAAATGAAAGCCATAGTTGGCAAAAAAGGGAGACTGTCCTGTGGCTGAGTGACTGGCGTTGTTGTATGCAAATTCCGCTAGAAGCAGCAATAATGCCCAATTGTCCTGGGTAAAGGACGTGACTAGAGTTGAGCGAACCTCTGGAAGTTCGGGTTTTGCTGGTCCGTCCGAACTTCGGGACAAAGTCCGGGTCCGGGTCCGGACGGAACCCGAACGATCGCACGGACAATGAACCCCATTGAAATCAATGGGGACCCGAACTTTTAGGAAACAATGTCGGTAAAAACACGGATTTTCAAGCCCAGGGGTAACTAAAGTTACCCCAAGTAACAGGCACGCTAGCAAGCCCAAGGCAGGCCTGGGCCTGGGCCTGAAACAGGGCTTCAAGCCTGCCTGGTCGTTTTGGGCTTGAAGGTCTCCAAGCGAGTTGAGATCAGTGCAGGAAATGGGTCCTGTTAACCCGTAATAACGACGAAGATCGCCTTAAACGTATGTTGTTGCGGTCAGTGAGTCGGTGTCCTGTCAGAGGGAAAAAACGGTTGATACCGAAAGTAAACAGTAAAAACGGACTAAAGTAAAGAATTAGGTT
>BLSH010304807.1:74484-85464 GCA_018402905.1 Glandirana rugosa | reverse complement strand
GCTCCCTCCGGCTGAAATAGACTTTTCACACACAGTTTGAAGATGATTTTACAACACTAATATGGCTCCCTGGGGCTGAAATAGGCTTTTCACACACACTTTGATGATGATTTTAGAACAGTAATCTTTCCCTTAAAGCAACAGCTGGAACCTTTCCCTGTACAAGTTGGAGATGATTTTAGAATAATAATCTTTCCCTTAAAGCAACAGACTCTACCTAGTCCAGTCAGATTGTTCTGTGCAGCAGGATGAGGTGTGAAATCTGTCCCTCAAAGCACCAGTACTAGTATCTCTCCCTAGTCCACAATCAGATCATTCAGTAATGCAGGACGAGATGTTCTGCAATCTGTCCCTCACAGAGCCAGCAGCATCCTCTCCCTAAACTACCCTGAGAGCATATGACATGCAGCACGGTGACTCCAGCCCCATATAGAGGCTGGGTCACATGGTTCACTGCCTAATCACAGCCATGCCATTAGTAGGCATGGCTGTGATGGCTTCTAGAGAAAACCAGTGAAACACTTGTTGATTGGCTGCCCTTGGCAGCTTTTCAACACGTGTAATAAAATACCAGAGCCCCGGACCCGAACCCAGACTTTTTTTGAAAAGTCCGGGTTCGGGTCCGGGTCCCGGACACCCAAAAGTTTGGTACAGACCCGAACTTTACAGTTCGGGTTCGCTCAACTCTAGTCCCAAATATTACCTCATCTGAAGAATCTTACCCACCTTAATGTCTTACCAACGCATAATGTTGTGAGACAGGAAGCATTCAATATATTATTTCATACCCTGATTCCTTTGGGAAATTCACTGGAGCCATAACACACCAAAATATCCTGTATATAAGCCCCCCCCCCCCCCCAGGTCGGTTTATCTCTATCTTTACTTGGAAAAATGAGGCAAAATTGTTGTAAGTGTTATGTTATGAGGTTCTGTAACAGAGTTCATGTTTACCAGCAGGTTGACTCCACTATCCAAGTTATAGTCATATCCTACAATGTCTGCATGTTAAGTAACCCTTTCAGTCTGTATATGGCCTTGCCTGTGTATTGGCTAGCTGTACTGAACACACTAAATATTTCCTTTTACACGTTCTCTGACTAAGCATTCAAAATATTTCTCTGTTGGATGAGACCAATTACTGGTTACCCACTTCTTCCAAACCACCTCCCACACAGTGGTATTTCCTACATCTCTTATATAAACTACCAAAGACTAGTAGACCTAGTACACCTAGTCTCACACTTTTTGAAACCACGTGCAGCAAACAGGAACCACAAAGACACTTAATTTCGGACACGTACTCTATGCTATTCTTCAACCACAGAGCCAAATTAAAATAAGACCAGCCAAACATGGGAACAAGAACTTTCCCTGGATTTAACTGAGGAGGAATGAGAAAAAATATATACATGTATTCATAAAGGATCGGTTAACGTTTCAACCCAAAAAAAGGTTTCAAAATCATCTCAAGGTGGTATAAAACCCCCCTTAAGTTGCACAAAATATACCCCAAAATTGTGCCCAACTGTTGGTGATGCAATATGGCTGAAGGGTCGTTGTTGCACATTTGATGAACATGTCCACAAATCCAATGCTTTTGGAGGGAAATCCACTGCCTTATCAGCCTAATCACAACATACTCATTGAACTACTCACCCAAGCAATATCATTCCTCAATCCAGATAAAAGCATACTCACGCTCTCCAGCAATGCATATGGTAAATGCAGCAAGACTATGCATCCCCTACCGTTGGCAAAACCCCGACCCCCCTACAATAGCAGAATGGTGTATAAAGAAAATTGCCAAGTTGGAAGAGCTTGTCCACCAAGTGAAAGAAACCCAATCCAAATATAATTAAATTTGGGCATGCTGGCACCACTTTACTACAACAAACGAATGCTCTCAACTCACAACCTAACTAGATATATGAGAGTTCTTACTCCCTCAGGTGGAGGAGAATGGATACCTCCCTCCCTCCCCCTCTCTATTCTTTGTATCCACCCTACATCGCCCCCCTCCAGAGATTACTAATCAGCTATACTTGCCTGCCTGCACCAGCACTAAGACAAATAAGATATAACGCCATAGTAAAGGCATCATGACATGCCTAACACAATTGCCCCCTTAATGCTACTATTCCCTCTCAAATGGGACGTGTAATCAATAATTCATTAAAATTGTTGGCTCCGAAAGATCTGGATGGACAATACACCCTTAGTACAGCTCAAAACTCAAAGTATCCCTGCGCTGACAATTATCAATGCATGGCAATAATGATGTGTTTTCTTTGAACCAAAGCTGTATGTTATATTGGAAACTTTTCAATAAAAATTTGTTGGAAAAAAAAAGTGTTAACAGTGATATTAGTAATGTAGTCTCACACAAAATGATGTGTAATGAACAATGTAATAGAAGCATAATCTTCATTTTTTTTGCTTTGAAACATACTCCTAATAATTAATTTTTATTGGGCACCTAAGGTCCACAACTAGCAGCGTACCTCTGTTACCTCACTCCCAGTATCAAAATGGGGTCCTGCCGAGCACATAGCATGGACATCACTTAACTCTTCTCTTTCTGTAACTAGTCACAGGCCATAGATCTCTGTAACACTAGTCCACTCCCGGTGATTGAGGAAACAAACAACTAGGAGGAAGTCAAAGCAACAATCCCCACGCTACTGGAGGACCTAACCAGGTTCCACACCAAAGATGGGTTGCTGTTCTTCCTTGAGATTACTCATGGCAACTACCTCTTCCTTCTTATTTTGCTGAATGAATGTCTGTTGTAGTAATGTTATACATATACATACCTCATATTGATTTATGGACCCAGGTTCTTTAGTACTATGCCAAGACCTCACATACAGCCCTTGAATAACACATAAGGCTCCGAGCAGTTGAATCAACTTTTACTCAAAACTTGGCACAACATGTAACATGCAATAACATCTTTCTGCTAACTAAGCCTAACTGTAGAACAACAATTATAGTAAAGAGTGGGATTTAAGGGCGCAGAATTTCATAAAATGTAGTATTTAGTAAAAACTAATTTTTATTTAGATTAATATAAAATAGTGTATAAATAAACTTATAAAAAAATCATAAATAGATCATATGATGAGGGTACACAGGATTATGATCTACATGTTTTGCCTTAATGCCAGCTTCCTCATGAGACTTTATAACACCTTGTACAATTTTTCACTAGAATAAACAAAGACATCTTTAAATATAACATATTGTATATATGAACCCAACTGTTTTGCACTGAAATTGGAAAAACAAATATCTTTGTAATCATTACAATGCATTGGCCTAGTATAGACCTCCAGAGAAGAATAAATCAAACTTTTGTTTAACAATTTACAAAATATCATTATCTATACAAACATACTCTTTAATGAAAATACCTCTCACCCTAAGTCAAAATGAATGCAGGAACGGTGGAAATGCTGCGCATTGACGATCCCTGGATCATCAGTGAATCACAGAGGTGATAATAACACTGAATTATAGTTTTAAATATATAGTAATAAATATGATTAGGCTGCTATAATTGATCAAAGTTTTTAATTCCTTAATAGACTCGCAATTATTATTGGCTGTTATTATATTATTATTCTTTTGTTATATTATTTAGTTATAACCTCTTAAATTATCAATAAACAATTGCTTTTTCAAGAGAATAATTCTTTAAGGTAAGAACTATCATAAGACACTTCTCTTAAAGAAAATTTAGTTATTAAATAAAGAAAGAAAGCTTTACACCCACCTGCTAAAGAATGAACAAGTAGCTTCCAAAGGAATCACTTGTAACATAAATTGCCAGATGTAATGGTCAAGGGGGGTACACTAGATGTCTGCAAAAATGTATTAAGATCAGACCAGGGAAATAATCATTTCACCATGCCTTGATTCAAAAAAATAAAAATAAAATAATAATAATAAGCATAAACTAAATCTCATCTTTGTCTTATCTGAATCTTAATAATCAAGATTAAATTGCCCAGGTCTTGTCACTTGCGTTGCAAGTGTAATTTTTCTCCCACACACAAGCAAACAAGTAGGCTGTGTATCATGCAGGTAACGATAAATCAACCTACACAGAATCAGAGAAAATTGACAATTATACTCAATTATATAAATAGCAGACAGCCTCAATAAATATCTCTTTGTTATAAGTTTTACCTTTAAACAGGAATTTTGGCAAGTATGATCATCCATCAGGGCGAGCGGCCGTGGTAAACTAGCTGCCACCACAAGGGATTCAAATACACCCTTCATTCGAGCGAGGTCTGAAGTCAACGCTTGAATGCGGATGCCTATTGGATGCTCCTCAAGTGCAATTGTCCAATGCCAATGAGGATCTGATTAGCCAATCACGCAAAAGAGCATTATCCACATGACTGTAGATGGCATATCGCACATGCGCAAAGCTGCCGTGGTCATCTTAGAAAATCTCATCAAATGAAAACAATTTTATCCAACTCGGGGCAGCGAATAGCGCATGCGTGAAACCGCTGCGGCCATCTTGGAAAATCTCATCTGTATGGAAAAATCAGATCCAACTCTGGGCAGTCCATCACGCAAGCAACTTTTTAATACTAATTATTACTCATTATATTGTAGAATTATTCATACCCAATAACTCCCTTGAAGAAGAAAATCTTCTGAAACATGTCAGGATTTATCCAAGGATCTCTTTCCAAGCTGACCATATAGTTTGCTGCAGCTCCTGTTAGGGTGTATCTGGATGTACAGAGTATAATATGTACAAATATGCAAGTGTTTGTATTTTGTATACATTATTTGTTACATGTGATATTTTTAGGGACTGAAGTCCTTTTTATCTCATATCGCAAAATAAAATTGTCATTCACCTTTTAACCCCTTTATGTCTTTTTTCCAAAAAATGCACTTTCATGAATTAAAAAAAACAAAACAGTAAAGTTAGTCCAATTTGTTGTATAATGTGAAAGATCATGTTACGCCGAGTAAATAGATACCTAAATTGCCATGCTTTAAAATTGCGCACACTCGTGGAATGACAACAAAATACAGTACTTAAAAATCTCCATAGGCGACACTTTAAACATTTTTAATGGTTACCAGTTTAGAATTACAGAGGAGGTCTCTGCTCTTACTCTAATGATCGCGGCAATACCTTACACGTGTGGTTTGAACACTGTTTACATTTGCGGGCGTGACTTATGTATGCGTTCGCCTCTGTGCACAAGCACGGAGGGATGGGGCGCTTTTGATTAATTTTTTTTTTTTTAATATGATTTTATTGAATTAATTTTTTGCAAAATACAGGATAATATCAATGGTCCTGAAATAACAACAACAACAGGTCTCCCAATCAACAGTACAGTCGAAGGTGTAGGGCAAAACTTAAGGTACATATACATCGGAAGACTCACTGGGATTATTGATACATCCAATAAGGAAGGCTAGGTATTTGGAGAACTGGATGAGTATCCAGCAAAAGAAAGAAAGAAAATAAAGGATGAAATAAAAAAAAGAAAGAAGAAGGAAAGAAGGAAAGAGAGAAAGAACAAGTGGGGGAGGGGGAGAAAAAAGGGGGAATGGAAAATAGAGGTGCCTGCTAAAACATCCTATTGCGAATTCAAGTCCATTAGGTTGATTACACATTAATCTGGTGGTCTCTGCCGATCGCGGGAATATACAAAGGTGCCATAGGCGGTGCAGTTTGGTATAGTTGGGAACTGAGTGCGATCCACAAAAAACTTTCCATCGATTGTTGTACCATTTTGAGGCAGTTGGTCGGTTGAAGTCAGTTACAATCTTTTCCTTGTGTAATTGAAGAGCTAGTTCTTGTTTTACCTGAGATATGGTCGGGCGAGTGGAAGAAGTCCAGTTTTTTTAGAATTATCCTCCTTGCAGTGAAGAGACATATAAGGATCCAATCCTTGTGTGGTGCAGTTGGGGCAGATGACCATATCAACAGTTGTTTATCCCAGTGTCTGAAGATTAATAGGAAGGGATCTTTCGGGATTTGCAGCAGAGTGATGCTAGAGAAGAATTCAATGATTTTGTCCCAGAAAACTGCGATGACGGGGCATGACCAGAATCGATGGGATAATGATGGTCTCACTGTGTTGCAATGGGGGCAGGACATGGCAGCTGGATTCTGTTTGTCATAGAGGAAGGGGATAAAAGCCCTATGAATTATCTTTAATTGTGTTTCCCTCCATTTCTCACACAGGATTAATTTTAGGGTTTTGTTGTATCCCTGTAAAATTTTGTCCAATAGGTTGGGGTCTTGAAAGTCCTTACCCCAGTTTTTGGCGGAGGAGGAAGAAAAGGGGGGATGACCTTGGCAAGAAGGGGTTTGTAGATTTCTGAGATATTGTGAGAGCCGGAGTCCAGAAGGTTATCAATAAGAGAGTGTTGGAATCTCTTGGAGCTATTTTTGCATATCTTGTTTAAGAAGTGTGCGCATTGCCAGTAGTTGAAAATATGGTTTTGTGGCAGAGAGAATCTTTTTGCTAGGATTGAAAAGGGTATCAGTTTACCAGAATCTGGTTGACAAAGTGATGAGAAGGTGGTGAGACCTCGTTTCTGCCATATCGTGAAAGCTTGGTGTTGAGTGCCTGGGGGGAAGTTCGGGTTCCCTTGGATCGGCAGACGCTTGGAGATATAAACGGGGAGATTAAGTAGTTTAAGAACCTCCCTCCAGGCTATTGTTGTATCTCGGAGTAGTGGGTTGTGTTGCAGATCATGAGTTAGCGACTTCCAAGGCACGTGTAGGAGGGCCTTCAATGCAAAGGGGCGGGTCATTGCAGCTTCTAACTCAAGGTTGGCATATCTGGAGGTGTCCCTGGACCAGTCAAGACCAATACGTAGTAAACATGCTAGGTTATACAGTCTAATATTTGGCAGGCAAGTGCCTCCTTTGCTCCTGGGGAGATGTAGCTTGGGTAGTGCAATACGTGGTCTCCTTCACTGCCATATGAATTTGGTGATAAGCTTATTTAGATGTTGAATGTCTTTATGTTTACGTAACAAAGGGATCTTTTGTAAGGGATATAGCAGGCAAGCAAAACTGACCATTTTAAATAGGTGGCATCTCCCCAGTAACGAGAGGGGCAGGTTCATCCAGTTCTCCAACTTATGGGAGATTTTGTTAAATAATGGAGGGAAGTTTAAAGCGTAGAGAGTGGAGGAGGTGTTACCAATTTTAATGCCAAGGTACGTAATATAGGATTTGGCCAGTGGAAATGGAGAATGGGGGACCCAGGATCTACGTGTGTGGGGACCCAGAGGGGGTATTTCGCTTTTGCTGTAATTAATGCGCAGCCTGGAACATAATTTAAAGTCATTGAAGATATGGGTGATAGTGGGCATGTCTTTTGAGGGGTCTGCCGAGAAAATAAGTACGTAGTCAGCAGAAAACAATGAACGCAGTTCTAGGTCTCCAATTTTGGTTCCGTTTAGAGGGGCATTGGTGTTGAGAAATCTGGATAGTGGTTCAATGGCTAGATTAAAAAAAAGGGGGGACAGGGGGCACCTCTGCCTGGTACCCTTAAAAAGTTTGAATTCTTCTGAGAGTAGACCGGCCACCACCAACCTGGCCGCGGGAGCCGAATACATAGCCTGGACCAAATGTACAAATGGGCCTGAGAAACCCATCTGTCCTAGGACCCGGGAGAGCCAGCGAAAATTGACGTTGTCAAAGGCTTTCTCCGCGTCCAGGGTGATGATGGCAAAGTCTCCCTCTTTATGTCTATCTGCGTGGTTGAAGACCATGAGAACCTTCCGAATGTTTAGAGAGGCTGTCCTGCCCTTGACAAAGCCAGATTGTGCAGGGTGGATCAAGGAGGGGAGGATGGAGGCTAATCTGGTGGCTATTATTTTAGATAGTATCTTTACATCCAGGTTTAGTAGTGAGATGGGGCGGTAGGAACCAGGTTCTAAGGGATCTTTTCCTTTTTTGGAGAGTAGTTTCACGAGCGCCTGGTTACAAGAAGGAAGATATGTGCCTGCCTTCCAAATGTTGGAGTAGACCTCCAAAAGGGTGGGAACCACTAAAGTACTTAGGGTTTTGTAGAATTCTCCCGTGAACCCATCAGGACCTGGGGCTTTATTCGGGGATAGATGTTTAATGGTCCCTAAGATTTCTGAGCTTGAGATGGGGGCATTGAGTTTTTTGAGGTCCGCAGGAGAGATCGAGGGAAGGTGCACTTTGATAAAAGAAAGAAATACTCCGGACGGCCGCACTCCTTAGTGATGCTTTATTGGTCCATATCCATGCAGTACAATACAGACAAGGGTAGGCTAACGCGTTTCACGCCCTCCTAAGGGCGCTTAATCATAGCTAATGCAACACACATACACACAAGCATATATATGCGGATCCTGATAATCACTTTCCATGTTCAGCCAATGGCCCAACATGTGGTCAGCTGTTGTTTAATTGGTGCACTAAGTTTCCTTGGGTCTTCCCCCACTGGACAGGTACGACATGATGCAGTTCTATATTGAAGATGATCCATATCCTCTCTGTCATACCACATATATCTCTGTGACCTGCAACAAAGCCGACCTATCCGTGAGAGAGGCCCAAGGGGACCAGGTAATTTTAATGTATAAAAATCATATATCCATAAAAAATTGTTGACAAGGAAAAATCAAAATGACCAAACATGTAAATTCCATAGATTCTTTTTACGAGAAGAACAAATGTGTATCTGAATGAAGTAATCATGAAAGAATGGAATCCAATTAAGATAGTGTCAATCATAGGGACACCAATCAACCAACTCAATACACTGGATGCTGAGAAAGCGACTGGTGTCCCACTGACACACCACATTTGGTACATAAACATCAAACTTCCTTAAAACAATTAACATGAACTGCTAACAACAGCAAACCTATATGTAGCAGCAAATGCAAGTTCAGTGTTGAAAACAACGTCCTAGGGTCCCGTTCACTAGATCCTTATGGGTAATGCAACAATTAGTATAAGCATATCTCCAAACTCAAACTCAAATCTACACACGGAACGGGACCAAGGACTAAATGTACAGACCCCAATGTTCACATCAAGCCGAACCGTAAACCTCTGAGGGAGGGAAGTATCTGGAAATGAAAATATAAATCTATAAAGTAATCTCTTAGTCATAAAAATGGGACACGTCCCACTCAAAATTGAGCCCATGGGGCTTCCTAGTTCCAAGAAAAAATATCCAGTATACTTCCCTCCTACAGAGAAGCCTGAACCTATCGCCCCCCCCTAGGTGGAGACACTACCTTCTCAATTGCCTGGATCCTAAAATCTGAGATATCCTTCTGATGTATCTCGTTCCAATGTCGAGACACATTAGTGGGATGATTTTTGTTTATATCCCTGAGATGGTCTCCCAACCGATCACGTAATCTACGTGTGGTGCGACCCACATACTGGATGTTACATAGTAGACAGGTGATGACATACACCACATATTTAGTGTTACAGTTTATAAAGCTGTTAATGCTTGCGCGTTTGTTATTAGATGTGGATCGTATGTCTTCCCCTCTTTTTACTAGCGGGCAGCATGGGCACCTACCTCCCCCACACCTAAAAGTTCCCTTAAAATTTAACCAGTGTGTTCGTCTGGGACTGCTGGAAAAAAGGCTGGGAGAGAGAGAAGAGCCCAGAGAGTTGGCCCTGCGGGACACTACTTTCACTCCCTTGTCCAGGATACAGGCATATATGGGATCATTGTGCAACACCGGTATGTGTTTTAATACAATACTTCTAATTTGCTGGAATTCAACACTGTATGGTGTCGAAAAGACAGGGTTCCCTCTAGATATAGAGCCTGATCGTCTAAGCTTACTGGCTCTATGTACAGTTTCATGAGGAGGTGTTCTATCTGCTATCTCAATAGCTCTCTTTATGACTGATGGCGAGTACCCTCTTTCCAAAAACCGATGCTGCATGTTAATTTTCTCCCGCTGGTAGTCTGACGGATAATTGCATAGTCGTCTGAGTCTCAAGAATTGACCCACTGGGATCCCTCTTAAAGTATGCGCTGGGTGACAGGAGGTACCTCCTTTGCACTTAAAAGCATTCAAAACCCCAAGTTTGACTGTTTTGAATACTGTCACTTTTTAATCTGGCACCTTTAACCACTTCCTTATGGGGCGTGGCCGGCCAGCAGTGAAGACGGACGTGGTTCACTGAGCTCCGCTCTCTCCACGCCGATTAAAGCCATAAAAAAGCAGGCACAAGGGCAAAAAAGCGACTGACGACATCCCTAAGACTCAGTAGACACCCGGTGGAATGTCTAAGCGACGAAAGGAGAATCGTCCGCTCCAGCGGCTCACAGATTTCTTCCCGGCGGCCTCAAGTGGAGGTAAGAAAGATGGCGCCGATTCCCGGGGAAGCCTTCGTTCGCCGCAACGACCGTTCGTTCCGTGCAACGAACCACATGGCCAACAAGCGGAGATGGACGAGTCGTCCCCTCCTCCTTCCCCCACCACCAGAAGCCCTACTAAGACCAAGAAATCAAGGGAGGAAGGCATTGACTCCCCTGAGATTGGACACCAACCACCACAAGCAGTAAGGCAGCTCAGACACTCAGGCCCCTCGATAGAAACATTCCCGGCCACAGATCAGGCCATAACCGAGGCCACCATGAAAAATATGCTACTTTCACTGAGAACCACTTTATTTACAGACTTTCATGAGATGATGGCCCCTCTACAGGAAAAGGCCCAGGAACATGAAGATAGAATATCTCATATAGAAACCAAAATGGCCGACCTGTACATGGCCCACAACGATCTGATAGATGCCTTTGCTGACCAGGAGTCAGAAGTCCTACACTTACAAAACAAAATAGCAGACCTCGAGGACCGCTCGAGGAGGAATAATATCAAGTTTAGAGGTATTCCTGAGTCCATTCCTCCCAGCGAACTGACTAATTATGTACAGCGGGAAGGAGGGAACTAAAGAACCAG
>BLSH010304807.1:49804-70203 GCA_018402905.1 Glandirana rugosa | reverse complement strand
ATCTTGGAAGCAAGCCATAAACACTACATATGCCGCGACTAAATGTATGAGTCACTGGGAGAACTATCAGAAAATATTACATTTCTGGTATCTCACCCCTTTCAAATTATCAAAAATGTATCCGTCTCATACGAACCTATGTTGGCGAAACTGTGGGGAGTCAGGCACCTTATATCACACGCTGTGGACATGCATCTCCATCAGATCACTCTGGAATAAAGTCTTCTTGATACTGTCAGAGGTTGCTGGAGAAGTAATTGTACCTAACCCCGAATTAGCTCTCCTCCATATAAATATCCACCTACGCCCCAGAAACTGGCGTGTAATAGCTCTACACCTCTTCTTAGCTACCAAGATGACGATAACGAAACACTGGAAATCACCTGACCCCCCTTCTTACAAGGAGGTTATTCAAACCCTAAACCATCAGTGCACCATGGAAGGCATTGTGGCACTGACCTCTTCCACTCGTCTCAAATATGAGTACAACTGGAAACTGTGGTTGCAAAACCCCAGGTGTATAGGTATTCCTAACTGAGGAGCAGTGACACATAACCAGAGCTGACCCCCTCCTCCCCCTCCCACATACCTCCTTTGTTTTCCCCCCTTTTTTTATTTGTTTTCCTCCTTCTGCATGTTGGTGTTATAAACTAGAAAAACATACTAATTCCTCGCACATCAAACCAATCTCACTTGAAATTGCTCCCTGATAGAATAAGGCAATTCCCCAGACTTGCACAGATGAATATACCCGGGCACAGCAGGTTCCCATTAGGGGTGCCCGGGTACACTGTTCACACAAGGAAATGACTGAAGTGGTGCGAGATCGACGGGAACTCGAAGGAATACATCGATAGTATGTTCATATGTCAAAGATACCTTGATGGAATGTACCACCTATGTGAGATATACACAAGTGATGTACCAAGTGTGGAAATGTTATGAGGATGTACCATATGTCTTTTTTTTTTTTTCTCTGTATGTACGCAAATCCTAATAACCACTTCCTTACTGGGCACTTAAACTCCCCTCCTGCCCAGGCCAATTTTCAGGTTTCAGCGCTGTCACATTTTGAATGACAATTGCGCGTACGTGCGGCGTTGTACCCAAATAAAATTGATGTCCTTTTTTCCCCACAAATAGAGCTTTCTTTTGGTGGTATTTGATCACCTCTGCGGTTTTTATTTTTTGCGCTATAAACAAAACCAAGAGCGACAATTTTGAAAAAAGAACAATATTTTTTACTTTTTGCTCTAATAAATATCCAAAAATAAAAAATAAAAAATAAATTATTCATTGGGTTTGGCTGATGTATATTCTTCTACATATTTTTGGTAAAAAAAATCGCAATCGGCGTTTATTGATTGGTTTGCGCAAAAGTTATCGCGTCTACAAACTATGGGAATTGATTTATGGCGTTTTATTATTATTTTTTTTTTTACTAGTAATGGCGGCGATCTGCGATTTTTATCGGGACTTTGATATTGGGGCGGACATGTCGGTCATTTTTGACACTTTTTTGGGACCAATGACATTTATTCAGCGATCAGAAATTTAAATGTCCACTGATTACTGTATAAATGTCATTGGCAGTGAAGGGGTTAACCTGCAGGGGGCAGTGAAGGGGTTAACAATGTTCCCTGTATGTTTTCTAACTGTGGGGGGGATGGGCTGGTCGGGACATAACAGATCTAACTGATCCCAGTGACAGGGATCAGTAGATCTGTTTGTCCCCTGTCACAGAACGGGGAACCGCCGTGTTTACATCGGCGGTTCCCCATTCTACAGCTCTGTAAGGCGATCGCGGGTCAGGAGCGGACATCGAGTCTGCCCGACCCGCGGGCACGCCCACGCAGCGTGCGGCGGCTGTGCACGCGCCACCGCCCAGTGCGCGCAGGGGGCGTGTAAAGGGGCGGACGTCCATGGACGTCCACCCGGATTTTCAGATCCGCGCTGTAGATCTCTACAGGTTAAGTCTTCAGTCATGACATCACTTCCAGGTTACTAGATCCAAGACCCGATCAAAGCAGATTCAAGCTGCTTGTGATAACAATCTAATGGCTGCTTAGGGGCTGCTTCTTATCATAAGAAAGCCAACCATTGGCCATTGGCATTAAAAAAAAGATACCATCACCCCAGTACAACCCTTTCAAGCTGAAGGCTGCATATTTGCATTACGTTGGTGTGATGGGGTTAACCTAACTATTTTGTCTGTATTCTACCCTTAAAGTCCCAGAGGGGTAACTTCCTTGCACATATGTGCATATCGCTTTTACTAGTTTTAATAAATCAACCCCATTGCATAGATGTGCCACCTCACAGACTGGTTAAGGATATTCCTAAGCATGTTATTTAAAATAGTAGAGCATGGACAATATTGTGGAAGGGGGGGGGGGGTTTAGTGATGATCAAAAAAAGTATTGAAGAGTTTAACAAACATAGTATAATTCAATTTTTTAATAGTTTATAGTTTAAAATAATCCATTCATTAAAACCATTTTCCTTAGTACAATGCACATTCATTGTTCAAAATATGAAGATACTATAAGGTGTTACACAGGTCTTATTGTCATGTTTCACTGATCGAGGCTTCTTCAGGGGAATATTGAGAGGTAGTTGTCACAAACTACAAGGCAATAGAGACACATGAACAATAGTATCATAGTACAAGAAATACACAAAACATATACAGTTTCAAAAAACACATATATAGAGATTGCAGCTCTGTATTGCCAGCAAAGTTCCCTATAACTCACCCCGGAGACACCATTGGCAACTTTTACTGCCACTCCCAAAGAGGGTATACCTGGCAAGGTCACCTCATATCATGTAACAGCCAAACTAGGAAAAACAATAATAGGTCAAGAAAACAAGATAGAGGTATAAATGGACTCAATAGAGAGTCCAAAGTAATGGGCTCAAAGGAGCTCTGGAAGTCAAAAAGTGGAACCATATCGGAACTTACATGTGAATTACATGTGAAGCCAGGTGTTACAATAGTTGTTAATATCCACTAAAGGAAAAAAAGGAAAAGAAAAATGGACTAAGTATGGGGCTGTTTTTTATATCAGACTGCAACATATTAGT
Organism: Glandirana rugosa; assembly: GCA_018402905.1. Lineage (NCBI taxonomy): Eukaryota > Metazoa > Chordata > Amphibia > Anura > Ranidae > Glandirana > Glandirana rugosa. Next base: position 67,116 of record BLSH010304807.1, on the reverse strand, counting down.
GAATCACATTTAGAAAGAAGACTAGTTATTAAGCACTAGAAATAGATGAGAGTACTAGATAAATGCAGACATACTGGTGATTATTTAGTAAGAGCCAGAGCGCAGTATATATAAAGAGGGGGTCACCGCCCCTCCCAACACACATTACATAAAAGTGACAGAGACAGGCACTGACCATTTACCAAGAATGCCATACAAGCAGTATCAGATGACATACACAAGAATCCAAAGAGATACACAGAAAAAAAACAGATGGTGCCGGCAAGGAAGTCTGCCTTACAATAGATAGCAAGAGATAAACATTTACAAATATATCAGGACTGTGTCAAGAAAGGCTCCTGGAAATCCAGCCGATTGTGAGGCAACATAGCTGGCTATTAAATATCCCATCTGCGGCCAGCGTCTGATGTCACCTGCCGCCAATGGACCAATCAGGAAACACCACATCATGATCGCAGGCAAACCAATGAGCAGCCACCGCATCATGAGTCGCTCTGCATAGACAGGGGATGAATTACATTTCCCATACTGCAGTGCGGGAGCTTCCGGCCTCTGACATAGGCATAAGGCCGGTGTACTAGCCAAATAGCAAATCTCGCAGAATAGAAAACCTGCGTCACTTCCTGTTTCTTTAAAGCATCATAACGTTGTAATTGTCATGAATTTGTGTTGCTCTTCAGCAATAGGTGCTTTGGAAAAGCAGTGCAACAGATAATAGTCCATTGCACAGTATATGAATGGAGGTTTATACTCCGCTCATATACTAACCAACAAAATTTCCGCCTCCAAGGCGGGGGACAACTTTGTCTCCATTTGCTGTTGTGTTCCTAACACAGCAACAACTCCCAGTAATGGACTGTAGTCCGTTGCCGGTCTTTTTCTAGCAACAGACATTCCTGCTAATTACGAGGTTATCATGCTTTAAAGAAACGGAAGTGACAGGGGTTTGCTATTCTGTGGGGTTTGCTATATGGGCAGAGCACCAGTGTTCTTTCGATTAGTGCCCTCTATCGAAGAGTGCCCGAACATGCGCAGAACATACAGGCACAACAGCTGATTTCCCCATCAGCTGTTGTGGTGCATGCGCACACAGAGGGCACTCTTCGACAGCGCCGAGTGGTAAGAGGATGGCTGGGGCATGCCCGCAGTTGCTGGGTGGAGAGATCTGCTATTGATTGGCGGATGGCTTATAATGGCACAAGTGTTGGGTGGATGGCTGGGGCTTGCAGGGCGGAGATATTTGATGTGGAAGGGCAGATGGCTTGTATATCTGCCTCAATTGCGGGGGCATGTCCACGCTTGCAGGGCGGCGATTTTTACTAGTGATGGGCGTATTGCTGCAGAAAATGGACAATATTATTCAATGGGTAGCTTTTTTTCTGTTGTTGATGGGCGGGATTCTCTGCGTGGGTTTGCTTGTGTTGCAGTTCGGATTTGACTTTGTTGCAGGACCTTGGCATTTGCACACATTGGTGTACAGTTCTTTCATGGTTGCTCCTTAACCCCTTCAGTGCTGGATATACATCATGTATTGGGTGGGAGTCAGCATACAATGTCGGACATGTATGGGGGGTACGCATACAATGGCGGACATGTATGGGGGGGTCAGCATACAATAGCGGACATGTATGGGGGGGCAGCATACAATGGCGGACAGGTATGGGGGATCAGCATAAAATGGTGGATATGTATGGGGGTCAGCATACAATGGCGGACATGTATGGGGGGGGTCAGCAAACAATGGTGGATATGTATGGGGGGTAGCATACAATGGTGGACAGGTATGGGGGGTCAGCATACAATGGCGGACATGTATGGGGGGCAGCATACAATAACTAGCAGCCAGGCCCCAGCAGCCAGACCCCTGAACCAGCAGCTATGCCCAAGCACCAGCAGCCAGGCCCCAGGACCAGCAGCCAGGCCCCAGATGCTAGGCCCCAGGACCAGCAGCTAGGCCCCAGGACCAGCAGCAAGGCCCCTGCAGCAAGGCCCCAGGACCAGCAGCTAGGCCCCATAACCAGCAGCAAGGCCTCAACAGCCAGACCCCTGAACCAGCAGCCATGCCCCAGGACCAGTAGCCAGGCCCCAGATGCTAGGCCCCAGGACTAGCAGCTAGGCCCCCGGTCCAGCAGCCAGAAGCCAGGCCCCAGGACCAGGAGCCAGGCCCCAGGACCAGCAGCTAGGTCCCTGCAACAGCAGCTAGGCCCCAGCAGCTAGGCCCCTGAACCAGCAGCTAGGCCCCAGGACCAGCAGCCAGGCCCCATGACCAGAAGTCATGCCCCAGGATAAGCACCCAGACCCCAGGACCCACAGCCAGTCCCCATGTCCAGCAGCCAGGCCCCATGACCATCAGCCAGGCCCCAGAACCAGCAGCTGGGGCCTGACTGCTGGTCATGGGGCCTGGCTGCTGGTCCTGAGACCTGTCTGCTGGTCATGGGGCCTGGCTGCTGGCGCCAGGTTGCTGGTCCTGGGGCCTGGCTGCTGGAACTGGGGCCCAGCTATTGGTCCAGGGGCCTGGCTGCTGGTCCTGGGGCATAGCATCTGGGGCCTGTCTGCTGGTCCAGGGGCTTTGCTGCTGGTCCTGGAGCCTAGATGCTAGTATAGGGGCCTAGCTGCTGGTCCTGGGGCCTAGCTGCTGGGGTATGGTTGCTGCTCCTGGGGCCTGGCTCCTTGCGGCTGGTCCAGGGGCCTAGCTGCTGTTCCTAGGACCAAGCATCTGGGGCCTGGCTGCTGGTCCTGGGGCCTAGCTGCTGGGGTCTGGCTGCTGCTCCTGGGGCCTGGCTGCTGGGGTCTGGCTGCTGGTCCTGGGGCCTGGCTCCGGGCTGCAGGTCCAGGGGTCTAGCTGCTGGTCCAGGGCCTAGCTGCTGGTCCTGGGGCCTAGGTGCTGGTCCAGCACCCTAGTTGCTGGTCCAGGGGTCTAGCTGCTGGTCCAGGGGTCTAGCTTCTGGGGCCTGGCTGCTGGTCCTGGGGCCTAACTGCTGGGATCTAGCTGCTGGTCCTGGGGCCTAGCTCCTGGCGGCTGGTCCAGGGGTCTAGCTGCTGGTCCTGGGGCCTAGCATCTGGGGCCTGTTTGCTGGTCCTGGGGTCTGGCAGCTGGTCCTGGGGCCTGGCTGTTGGGGTCTGGCTGCTGCTTCTAGGGCCTGGGTCCTGGCTGCTGGTCCAGGGGCCTAGCTGATAGTCCTGGGGCCTAGCATCTGGGGCCTGGCTGCTGGCTCTGGGGCCTGGCTGCTGGTCCAGGGGCCTGGCTGCTGGTCCTGGGGCCTGGCTGCTGGGGTCTGGCTGCTGCTCCTGGGGCCTGGCTCCTGGCTGCTTGTCCAGGGGCCTAGCTGCTGATCCTGGGGCCTAGGATCTGGGGCCTGGCTGCTGTTCCTGGGGCCTGGCTCCTGTTCCTGGGGCCTGGCTGCTGTTCCTGGGGTCTGGTTGCTGGTCCTGTGGCCTAGCTGCTGGTGTCTGGCTGTTGGTCCTGGGGCCTAGCTCCTGGCTGCTAGTCCAGGGGTCTAGCTGCTGGTCCTGGGGCCTAGCATCTGGGGCCTGGCTGCTGGTCCTGGGGCAAGGCTTCCTGTCCTGGGGCCTGGCTGCTGAGGTCTGTCTCCTGGCTGCTGGTCCACGGGCCTAGCTGCTAGTCCTGGGGCCTAGCATCTGGGGCCTGGCTTCTGCTCTTTGGGCCTGGCTGCTGATTCTGGGCCTAACTGCTGGGGCCTGGCTGCTGGGGTCTTGCTGCTGGTCCTGGGGCCTTGCTGCTGGTCCTGGGGACTGGCTGCTGGGGTCTTGCTGTTGGTCCAGTGGCCTAGCTGCTTGTCCTGGGGCCTAGCTGCTGGGGCATGGCTGCTGGGGGCCTAGCTGCTGGGGTCTGGCTGCTGCTCCTGGGGCCTAGCTCCTGGCTGCTAGTCCAGGGGTCTAGCTGCTGATCCTGGGGCCTAGCATCTGGGGCCTGGCTGCTGGTCCTGGGGCCGGGCTTCTTGTCCTGGGGCCTGGCTGCTGAGGTCTGGCTGCTACTGTCTCCTGGCTGCTGGTCCACGGGCCTAGCTGCTAGTCCTGGGGCCTAGCATCTGGGGCCTGGCTTCTGCTCTTTGGGCCTGGCTGCTGATTCTGGGCCTAACTGCTGGTCCTGGTGCCTAGCTGCTGGTCCAGGGGCCTGGATGCTGGTCCTGGGGCCTGGCTCCTTGCTGCTGGTCCACGGGCCCAGCTGCTGGTCCTACGGCCTAGCATCTGGGGCCTGGCTGCTGGTCCTGGGGCCTGGCTGCTGATCCTGGGGCCTAGCTGCTGGTCCTGGGGCCTCGCTGCTGGTCCTGGGGCCTGGCTGCTGGTCCTGTGGCCTGGCTGCTGGTCCTGGAGCCTAGATGCTGGGGTCTGGCTGCAGCTCCAGGGTCCTAGCTCCTGGCTGCTGCTCCAGGGGCCTAGCTGCTGGTCCTGGGGTCTAGCATCTGGGGCCTGGCTGCTGGTCCTGGGGCCTGGTTGCTGGTCCTGGGGCCTGGCTGCTGTGGTCTGGCTGCTGATCTAGGGGCCTGGCTCCTGGCTGCTGGTCCAGGGGGCTATCTGCTGGTCCTGGGGCCTACCATCTGGGGCCTAGCTGCTTTTCCTGGGGCCTGGCTGCTGGTTCTGGGGCCTGTTTGCTGGGCATGGGGTCTAGCTGCTGGGGTCTGGTTGCTGGTTTTGGGGCCTGGCTCCTGGTTGCTTGTCCAGGGGCCTGGCTCCTGGTTGCTTGTCCAGGGGCCTAGCTGCTGGGGCCGGGCTGCTGGTCCTGGTGCCTAGCTGCTGGGGTCTGGCTGCTGCTCCTGGGGCCTGGCTGCTGGTTCAGGGCTCTGGCTGCTGTTCCTGGGGCTGAGCTTTTGGGGCCTGGTTGCTGGTCCTGTGGCCGATGCTGACCCCCCTATACATGTCCACCATTATATGTTGACACCCCCATACATGTCCGCCATTGTATGCTGACCCCTCATACATGTTCGCCATTGTACGTTAACCCCCATAGATTTCCACCATTGTATCCTGACCCCCCCATACATGTCTGCCACTGTTTGCTAACCCCCCATACATGTCCACAATTGTGTGCTGACCCCACAATACATGATGTATATCCAGCACTGAAGGGGTTAATGTGCAACCATGAAAGAACTGTACACCAATGTGTGCAAATGCCAAGGTCCTGTAACAAAGTCAAATCCAAACTGCAACACAAACAAACCCGCCCAGAGAATCCCGCCCAACAACAACAGAAAAAAAGCCACCCACAGAACAACATTATCCCTTTGCTTCAGCAATACGTCCATCAAAAGTAAAGATCGCCGCCCTGCAAGTGTGGACACGCCCCCGCAATCAAGGCAGATATACAAGCCATCTGCCCTTCCAGAGCAAATATTTCCGCCTGGCAAGCCCCAGCCATCCGCCCAACACTCGTGCCATTATAAGTCATCCGCCAATCAACAGCAGATCTCTCTGTCCCGCAACCACGGACACACCTCAGCCCAACACTCTGCACTGTCGAAGAGTGCCCTCTGTGTGCACATGCGCCACAACAGCCACAACAGCTGATTGGGAAATCAGCTGTTGTGCCTGTACACTCTGCGCATGCTCGGTCACTCTTCGACAGAGGGCACTAATTGACAGAACACCGGCTCTCTGAGTCACCGCAGCAATGGAGGACATAGATCCGCCCCAACCCAGCAAGAGACAAAGCGGCAGTCATGAGACGCAAAGGCAGGGAGGAACCTGCCGATGTTAACAAGATATGAGTGATCAAGCTAGAACCCACGAAAACTCAAAACTAAGTATCATTAATTTGTCCTTTCACTCTCTAGCTACGGATGAGATACAGGTATTGGAATTAGGTCATACATTTTGTGAGATATGGATAAATCTACCTTGATTAAGGATGTGCATCTATTCGCTAGGAAATTAATGTACAAGGTTATCTATGACAAGTCTAACAGTCAGTCCAGCCTTTCTCCTACAATATTGTCTAACCAGCCACCCCTGCCGATTAATGAAATTCGAGCCATGGATGACATTATGGATCTCTGGGAGGAAGGGAAAACGATTGTGGATCCTCTTTTCCTCAGGCCCAGAATGGCTCCGCTTCTGAATGTTCCTTTCCATCTCCTTTCACGTTTAAACCAAAGTCACAAGCCTTTCCCATGTTGAATTAAAATCCAAATATTTGGGCCTTTGTCCAACAAACAATGATTCAAATAGTGAAATTGACTTTGAGAACTAGGGGACCAACCAATCTGCCACCCTCCCAAACAAGAGCTATTAAGTCTTTACAGCAGACTTCTGCATTAATAATTAAACCTGCCGACAAAAGGTAGAAACCTTTTCGTCATGGATAAACACCAGTATGATAAACCATACTATTGTTCTGCAAACATCTGGACACAGTTTCCAGATGTTTGCAGAACAGTAGTATGGTTTCTCACGGTTTTAGTTAAAGTGTTACACACAGTTTCCAGATGTTTGCAGAACAGTAGTATGGTTTCTCCCGGTTTTAGTTAAAGTGTTACACACAGTTTCCAGATGTTTGCAGAACAGTAGTATGGTTTCTCCCGGTTTAAGTTAAAGTGGTACACACAGTTTCCAGATGTTTGCAGAACAGTAGTATGGTTTATCCCGGTTTTAGTTAAAGTGTTACACACAGTTTCCAGATGTTTGCAGAACAGTAGTATGGCTTCTCTCGGTTTTAGTTAAAGTGTTACACACAGTTTCCAGATGCTTGCAGAACAGTGATATGGGTTCTCCCGGCTTATTTATACTTTTTTAACACAGTTTGAAGATGATTTTAGAACAGTGATATGGCTTCTACCGTTAATTAATACTTTTCAGACACAGTTTGAAGATGATCCACATCCACCTCCATTTTTGATTTTTTTTAAAAAATGCTTTTAGTTATTTCCCTGTCCCCATTTCTTTGAATGACACTTGTCCAACCCTTACCCCCATTTCCTTCCTTTTGCAGACCTCTAGGACTTTCCAAGACTTTTTTACAGCAATTTTCAGAACTTTTAGTAAATTTACCAGAACCCCGGACCCGAACCCGGACTTTTTTTGAAAAGTCCGGGTTCGGGTCCGGGTCCCGGACACCCAAAAGTCCGGTACGGACCCGAACTTTACAGTCCGGGTTCGCTCAACACTACAGGTAAGCCTTATTATAGGCTTACCTGTAGGTAAAAACAGCTTTGGGGGTTTACTACCGCTTTAAGGTTTATGATGGAAACCTTTTCCAAAATGCTCTCTAAAGGCCTTGCCCAGATGGCTTTCCATATAACCTCCACCATCCAGATGGACCTCCAGAAACTAAGCTCCAGGATCGATGCCATAAAACACAAGACAGAACAAACGATAGCTAGGGTGAACCAAAATACAGCTCACATCCAAGACCTACAAGATCAGCTGGACACTGCCCTTTCTAAGATTGAGGATCTTGAGAACTGCTCTCGTAGATACAATTTCCGGATCCGGGGGCTCCTGGAATCCATTACGGATGTTCAAGGCACAGTCCGCTCCTTCATCAAAGAAATTATCCCGATATCCCAGACCACAGGCTGGAATTGAACAGGGCCCACAAGCTCTTCAGGCCCCTCATTCTGATGGTCTGCCAAGATAAAGCCACACTTTTTTGGAGTCAAGGAGGAAATCATGAAATCAACCAGGAATACTCCCCAGCTGTCGTTTCTGGGTCACCAGATTCAAGTTTTTGCTGACATTTACCCAGCCACTATTCAAAAAAGGAGGGCCCTGAAGCCTCTGCTCGAAGCCCTGACAAGAAAGTCCATGAAATACTGGTGGTCCTTCCCATTCCGTCTCTCCTTTTCCTTTAAAGGCAAGAACTTTGGCTTTAGTACTTTCCAAGAGGGAGAACACTTACTGGTCAAGCTGGGACTGATCTCAATGGACCTGGACTCTGCCCTGCAGCCAAATATTACGAGCTCTTTCAAGCAGCCCTCTCCTCAGAGTCCAGTTCCTCCAGTATGGCGAAACCAACAGTCTAAAAGATCGAAGGACTCTCATCCCCCATGATGGGATGACTTTGATTTTGGGCTAAAGCTCATTGAAGGTCTTCCTCGACCCAAGTCGAGTGTTCCTACCTCTTATGTTGCATTGTGTCTCGTTAACTTGTTTATTTCTCTTCACAGGTTGGACTCTGGGGGTTTACTCACTATTATTCTGTTGTGTCCTTTTGATCATACATGTTCTTATGGGGGGAGTTTCTGTGAGGTTCAGCTCAGACTTTGTGGTGGAGGTCCCCCTGGTGGGGAGTTTGGGCATTGTATAGTACTTAATGAGTGAAGATAGCATTTCGTGCTCACTATCAGGTTGTCTCTAATGTTTTGATATTTTGAAAGATGCTGTTGGTCTTGGGGGGGCTGGGGGGCCCGACCTCATTGCGTCGTTCCGGGGTGGTGGGCGGGGCGGAGGGGTAACCCCATCTGGGGACCCCCTTCTTCCCGCACCCCTATCCCCGGCCCATTCTGCCCCCGGGGGGGCTTTGGGGTATCGGATGCTGTTGTTTTTACCACTGTTGCTCTGTCTGGTTGGAGATATTTTCTGATGTAAAATTAGATCAGGGCTGTTAGGGATGGGGCGGTTGACATGCGCCTCCTTCTGCTTCTGGAAGCCTTTGTATGGCTCACCGGAGAATAGAAGTCACTCTGCCATTTAGGCAGAGGTTTTGGGCCCTTCTGGTGGGAGCGGGCGCTGGATTCCCGGCTCACGCCCCCTGGACACTGAGGGCTGCGACTCTCTCTCTCTCTCTTACTTCTTATTTCCCATATTAGCTTTTTTTCCCTCTTTCTCTCTTTTTTCTTCTTCTATTTTTAGTCACCAGGGGGACTTCTTCCTGAAGGTCGCGGAGATTGAGTGGTTCTCGTTTTTGGGGGTGGTTCACCCTACCATGCCTCTTTGCCAGGTTCAGGTAAGTGGTCTTTCAATGATGCATATTCCTCCTTTAATTCAAAATGCCCTCTTCTCCTAAACACCTAGCTAAGCTGAAATTGGCATCCCATAATGTCCAAGGCTTAAATTCTCCCCTGAAACGCCGAAAATATTTCCACTCAACTCATTCTCAGCATCTGGAGGTTCTCCTTCTTCAGGAAACCCACTTCCCTTCCCAATATAATCCTAAATTCATACACGAGAAGTTTCCTCAATTTGTTCTGGCGAATGTCCCGGATAAGTCAAGAGGGGTGGGGGTTTTCTTAGCTAAAGGGGTTGGTTTCCATTCCAGATGGGAAATTAGGGACCCAGAGGGTAGGTTTATTCTGCTGACGGGAGAACTCAGAGGCCAGACTTATACATTCCTTTATTATTACACACCAAATCTGGGCCAGGTGCAGTTTTTCCTATGTTGGGATCTCTCTCTCCCCAGTTCGAGGGTACGGTAATTTGGGGGGGAGACTCCAATACAGACCTAGATCACATGTTAGACAAATCAGGATCGGAGCAAACTCACCTTCGTCAGCTCCTGAGGAGGAGTCTGAAGATTGCCAGGCTCCTTTATACACTAGGGTTGGTGGATGTGTGGAGGGAATGCAACCCAAGGTCGAGGGATTTCACTCACTTCTCTGCACCCCACGGGATTCTGGCCAGGATAGACCATATCTTTATGGGGGCCCCATCGATCCCTCAGGTTTCCAAATCCTTCATTAGGGATTCCCCCCTGCCCCATCACTCAATGGTGGTCATGTACTCTCAGAGCCAGCCGGCAGTCGGGCCTAGGCCCCAATGGCAGCTTAAGGAATCCATTTTAAATAAGCCAGTCCACTGTACTGTGTTAGGGGAGGATCTTAAGGAATATTTTAGATTGAATGAGGGAGAGGAAGTTTCTTGAATGACACTGTGGGCGGCCCACAAAACTGTAATTAGGGGTAAGATCATCCAATTGTCGGCCAAACTTAAAAAGGAAAGGCAAAGTGACATAGTAAAGTGGTAACAGGAATTTCATGACCTAGCTAAGGCTCATAAAAAAGTCCCTCCCTCCAGTCCAAAGCCAAATTGGAAACAAGTAGAGTGGCCCTCAATTTGGCCCTGACCTCTCAAGCTGAGTGACAGATCCAATGGGCTAATGCCTACTTCTATCTCCAGAAGGACAGGATTGGCCCTAAATTAGCTGCAAGACTGTCCCCGAAGCTCCGTTCATTTACCTTCCCAAGGTGAGGGATCCATCAGGGGACCTCACACAAAATACGCAGAAAATGATGGCCTTGTTTCACAAATTTTATAATGATCTCTACAAATCGGAGTCCCCTGTCCCCTCCTTATCCCTTCCCCAATTCTTGAATAATGTTTCGCTCCCTACATTGGACAGAGAGCATAGCCTGTCTCTAGAGGAACCTATTACAGAAGCCGAGATATTTGACATTATCAAGCACCTCAAAAATGGCTCTGCCCCTGGACCTGATGGGTTTTCCACAGGTTATTACAAACAGTTTGGCCCTATTTTGGCCCCCCCACCTAGCAAACTTTTTTAACTCTCTACAGAAGAATACAACCATTAATGGTGACTTGAATATGGCCAATATTTCGATTATCCCAAAACCCGGTAAGGATCCCTCAGAAGTAGGTAACTATATACTTTACTATACATTATTATACATTACATATACATTACTATATAGGCCCATATACTTTACTATACATTAATAATGACTTAAAAATGTTAACTAAAATGTTAACTAAAATCTTGGCAAACAGATTGTCCTCTTTTATAGGGAATTATATCCATGGGGACCAGATGGGATTTATTCCTGGGAGGCAGGGACCCGACCAAATTCGGAGGGAAGTGGACTTCATCTCGCTCCTCAGATTGGGGTGGGATGGCGGACCCTCACAGGAGGGGTTTTTACTGTCAGTCAATCTTCAAAAAGCGATTGACACAGTTGAATGGCCCTATTTCTTTGAGGTCCTGGAACAATGGGGGTTTGGCCCTCGTTTCCTGCAGACTCTCAAAGCATTATATGCCAACCCCAGTGACCGAGTGAAATTGCACAATTACCTCTCTGACTCGTTCTCTATACACAGGAATACCAGACAGGGCTGCCCGCTCTCCCCTCTGACCTTTGCTACCGCTATAAAGCCCTTGGCGATAGCAATCAGGGATCATCCTGGCATCTGGGGAGTGAGATGTGGCCCTCTTCGCTGACGACCTTTTATTATTCATCACTTCCCCCTTTACCTTGGTTCAAACATTCTCCATCTTCTTGAGGAATTCGGTAGGGCATCAGGACTTAGAGTCAATATGTCTAAATCGGCAGCCCTAAATATAAATGTGCCTGAAGGGACTGTGCAGCAGATCAAAGTTCTCTACCAATTCCCCTGGAGTCTAGACCAAATCCCATACCTTGGTATCAATTTGACGCCCAGTATTGACCAATTATATAGGACTAACTACCCCCCTTTATGTAGACAAATAACCGAAGATCTAGCTTCTTGGGAGAAGATGGGTATCTCGTGGTTGGGGAGGCTTAACTCGGTCAAGATGACCATTTGACAAACGTCCTCTATTTCTTTAGGTCCCTTTCTATCCCCTAATTCCCTTCCTATTCCCTAATTAAATCACAAATACTAAAGCTCCAAGCCCGAATTAAAAAGTTTATCTGGGGAGCAAAGGGCTTCAGGTGCCCAGCAGAGGTTCTCCTGAGGCAGCGCAACCAAGGGGGTCTGGGACTCCATAATCTGTGGAGGTACTACCAGGTGGCCCAATTGGCTCAGTTCTCTATCATTTACGCTTCTTCCAACAGACCGGACTGGGTTGGGATTCAGAGACAGGCTGTCCCTCTCAATAGGATTGACTATTTAGTTTGGACCCCTCCAAAGTTGAGAACCCCGATCTTGTCTCCTACGTTATCGCATTCGATCACTCTATGTGACTCTCTAGGTAGGGCCTCTGGACTGGTTTCCGGCATTCGCCCCTTACAGCATCTATATAATAACCCCTGCTTCCCTTCGGGCCAGAATATTCGAGCATTTAAGTGGTGGACCAACAAAGGGCTATATAGAATTGGCCACTTTCTGTCCCTATCAGGCCCCATCTCCTTGGAATATTGCACCAGTAAGCTTGATATGCCCCAGTCGGAAAGATTCCGCTTCCATCAAATCCAACATTACATTGCTTCTCTTTGGAGGGACAAGCCAGCTCTAGAGGGTATCACCCCCTATAAGAAATGGTGTTCCGAGCTTTCCTCACAAAAGGGAGGCATTTCCATTATATATGCATCATTGATGGCAATCCCCTGAAGCCTCTGTACGATAAGCAGTGGGAGAGAGATCTTAACCGGTCTTGGGATGCAGACGAATGGTTCTCCATCTTCCTGAAATCCTCTAAGGGGATGCTTAACATCTCCCTGGTGGAGGCCAAAGTAAAAGTGATCTCACGTTGGTACTTGGTCCCTACCCGCCTATCCCTCATGTTCCCAAACTTGTCTCCATTATGTTTTAGAGGGTGTGATCTTTTGGGTTCTTATTTTCACACATGGTGGGAATGCCCGAGGAACAGGGGGTTTTGGAACAGAATTTTCTCATTGCTGAGGAAATTCATGGGTCAAGCGATTCCCCAAGATCCAGAAATTGCCTTTTTGTTCCTTAGGCTGGGGGGTTTATTTGGGTCCATGTACAAACTTACTCAATTCATTCTTCTAGGCGCCAAGATCACTCTGGCGAGGGCCTGGAAGAGACCAACTGTCTCCTTTAATGCAGCCAAAAAGAAAATTACATGGACAATGACCCGACAGAAGTTGGTCAATGCTCTTCTGGACTCCTCAGATAAATTTGATCTGGTATGGGAGCCCTGGCAGAAATATCTCAATCTTCCTTCCTAATTAGGCCTGGACACCCGAGAGATGTGGTCTTCCTGGCGATCGTTACTCTCTTCTTTTTTTTATTTCTCTTCTCTCTCTTTTCTTTCTTCTGCCCTTTAGTCTGCTCCTCATCTCCTTCTTTTCCTGCTTAGGTGTATTTTTGGATGAGGTTCTTCAATGTCGAACACGGTGATGGTCGATCGGGTCACTTGGCCCTAAGAATGTTCTATGTTTTTATCTTTCACTGGCGGGTCAAAAGGAGTATGCTATGGGATGGGTGCCTCAGGGTGGGTCTGTCCTCCTCCTTTGGTCGCAGCTTGATCCCGGATGGGGCGTCCGGGGGCAGACATGGACTTGGCCTGCGGCCCTCGCCACTTTTTTGACATTGTGCTTTGATTGTATGTTTGACCCTTGTAATTGACTAATGTTTGTAATGACCTTGTTATTAGTAGTAAGGCCTACCCTTACTCTCCGTGTTCTTTTATTGTCTTGATGTTATTGCTCGTCTGAAATCTCAATAAATTCTTTCAAATAAAAAAAAATGGGGAATGGTACAGGCCCATTTTTCAAACAGTAATCAGAGGCTTCCACCATGTAGTATTGTGCTTAAAGCTTTTCAAACTGGAGTGATTAACAAGGATACATGGAATTTTTTTAATGTTAAAGAACCCAAGACCCCGACCATATATGCTTTACCAAAGGTTATTAAAACATGACTGACGGGGCGTGGCCGGCGGCCGACGGGAGTGGCCGCGTGAGGAGAGAGCTCCGCTCTAACCAGCGTCTCCATCGCGGCTTAAGTGACACTGGACTGCAACATCCACCCTGATCGAAGGCTCCAACACCCTGCCACCACTTGAGTCAAAATGGGCAGAAAGAACGCCAGCCACCGTCCGAGCAAACTGACGGACTTCTTTATCTCGGCGAGCACACTGCTCTCGCAAGATGGCAACGAGGCCTCCACAGCAAGGAGCGGCCCGAGTAGGAAGCATGGAGTTTGTGTTTTTTCTTTGTTTCCATACCACCAATGTATACCACCAAAGAAATGAAAGCCATCAATCCTGAGATCGCACACCCTCTCCACCATTTGAACAGGACAATGGAGCCACACAGGACTTTTGGATCTCCCTCACCACCAGGTACAATTCAAAACTGACGCTCACCATGTGTGTAATGCCTTCCTTTATACATTTTTTTCCTACTACTGAATTATGATGATTACATTTGTCTCCATGAATGCCCGCGTGTGTACATGAGACGCATTTTGCAGAACATAAACAACCCAAATGCGCTAACAAGAAATTTCCCCATATATTCACTGCTTCTGGGCCAAAGAAAAAGTGCGGGGTCCTAATAGTAATAGGACAGGTGGTGGCTTTTCAACTGGAAGAAGTTATCTGAGATAAAGCAGGAAGATTTATCATACTCGTTTGCAGTCTGAATAACACCAACTATACTTTGGTAAATATATACGCCCCCAAAAGGGGGCAGTTATCCTTTCTTCGTTCACTCCGGAAGAAAATAGAGAAAGTGAAGAAAGGCTTGCTTCCTTGCTGTGGAGACTTTAACTATGTAACAAATAAAAAAACTGGACTGCTCTACTCCATCCTTGGCATCAAGAAATGAACTCTACCCTTTTTTCCATTCAACTGGCCTTTACGACATATGGCGCTGTGTAAACTCTACAGAAAGGGACTATACTTAGTATTCGGTGGCTCACCAATCATATTCACGAAATGATACATTTATTTCTGACTTACCTCTTTTGCAAAATGTGTTGGCAGCAAAAATACATTCTATTTCTTGGTCTGACCACGCACCGATCTCTCTAGAAATCGAGCAAGGACAGGACAAACCAATATATCTGTGGAGAAATAATATTTCCATTTTTAAAAACCGCAAAATACAGGGGAGGCTGCGTGGTCAGATCAGGGAATTTTTCCAACATAATGACCAATCAGATGTCAATATTTTCTCTCTGTGGTGCGCACACAAGGCGTATAGCAGAGGTCTACTACTCCAGGCGGCTTCTCGGGAAAAGAGGCAGAAAACGCAGGCACTTAACAAACTACTTGAAACACTTAAATCTTTGGAATCCCAACATAAACAAAACTCAGACCCCAAAACTTTAGAAACCCTATACCAATGCAGACAGGATATTAGGCTGATTATGCTCCAAAACCACCAGAAATACCTACAAAGGTCTAAGGCCACATACTATTCACAGGGGAACCGAGCGGGCAAATTCCTGGACTCCTATATTAAGAAGCGACAACAACAAACAAGACTTGCGCACATAAAAGTACAGGACACTGATAAATTAGTCCATCACCCTACTGATATTGCAAATGCATTCTGCAAATACTACGAAGGCTTATACAACCTAAACTCCAACCCAAATACACCTCAACCCACGGACATTGACATACATCAGTTTTTACATACACTAAACCTACCCTCTGTAGATGGAACATCACTATTAAATAAGGCCATTACTGACAAGGAAATACTACAAGCCATAAACTCAATGCCTCCCAATAAATCCTCAGGAGCTGATGGGTTTTTGGCTGAATATTATAAGACTTTCAACAATATACTGACCTCTTACATGACAAAATTGTTTAACAGAGCAATTGAATCAACCTCTTTTCCCGAGGAAATGCTACAAGTGGTCATAGTAGCCTTGCCAAAGCCAGGGAAGAAGCCGCACACACCAGTGAATTTCAGGCCCATTTCTATTTTAAATAGTGACTTAAAAATATATGCCAAAATTTTAGCGAATAGACTTGCAGAAATCACACCCCAACTGATTAAGTTGGATCAGGTGGGCTTTGTGAAGGGCCGTCAGGCGCCAGATGTATGGATTGCTACAAACTGCTGAGTCCCGCAAGGTGGCAACAGTGTTCCTGACGCTAGACGCTGAAAAAGCATTTAATCAGGTTCACTGGGGGTACCTCAAAGCGACCTTAGACAAATTTGGACTCACTGGCTCCATTTCCTCGGCACTGATGGCTCTTTACCACGGTCCACACGGCTCGTGTCTACACCTCCAACGCAATGTCCAGGCCCTTTCATATAACAAATGGGACCCGACAAGGCTGCCCCTTGTCCCCAATTATATTCACATTAGTGATGGAGCAGCTCGTGGAGGCCATTCGTGCTGATGACTCCATTACGGGTATTAAAATATTGGACAGAGACCACAAAATAGGACTTTTCACAGATGATGTGGTATCGACTTTAACAAATCCGGCTTCTTCCCTGGCTAAGGTGCAAACTCTGTTACAGCTCTTTGGAATGGTTTCATATTACAAGTTAAATGTCTTGAAATCCTCTATTCTACCTATGTTTATCGCAAAACCTTTATTGCATTCTTTAAAAGAAAGGTTCCCCTTTCAATGGGTAACTAGGTCCCTGCAATATCTGGGAATCACTCTTACGTTCCCCACGCACTATACATATGAAAGCAACTTCCCACTCCTAATAGCTACCATAAAACAAGATTTAGACCACATCTCTACATATGACTCTCTTGGGTAGGAAGAATAGCAGCCCTAAAAGTGACTGTATTACCAAAAATCATTTACTATTTCCTCACGGTACCTATATGCCTCCCCGAGTCCTTTTTCTCCACCATAGATAAATTGTTCAAGAAATTCCTATGGAAAGGCAAATTGGCAAAACTCCCCTATTCCCTCCTTTTAAGGCAAAGGCGGAGGAGCAGGATTCCCAAATATACGCAACTATTATAATGCTGCAATATTAGATCAAATGAAGGCATGGTTTCATCGGGATACTGACAAGCTTTGGGTGCTGATTGAGAGAGCAATGATGTCCAACAGGGAACTGCCCTCCCTTTTGATCGCAACACTCAAAGGCAAACAGTTGCACCACCCAAAAATTCCCTCTATAGAGGCCACACTCAGAGCGTGGAGATCGCTGCATGGTCAGCAAGCCCAAGAAACACCCAGGATACTTAATCCCCTATTTAAGGCTAAATAAGCACTTCACATCTAAAGACATCACATACCTAAATTGGGTAGCAGACAAGCCAACCTCCTCATCCTACACAGACTACCAAATAAGGCATTATTACTAGTGTTGAGCGAACCCGGACTGTAACGTTCGGGTCCGTACCGAACTTTCGGGTGTCCGTGGCACGGACCCGGACCCGGACATTTCAAAAATCGTTCGGGTTATTACGGAATAAACCATCAGACACATCCTACTCCTCCAACCGAACAGACGATGGGTTAAATCCATACACTACAGAAATCTACACTTCACGAATAAATCGGAATTTATCCCCTAATTCATAGGACCCACAAAGAACCCGAACGACTGGTACGTCGCTAGAGGTGCGAGACTCACACCGGAGATATCTCCCTTAAAAACCCACCACGTTGACAAACGGAAACTCACAACGCTAGTTTTCCCTCCCGTCAAGGGACAACCTGTAGTAACGAGAGAGTTAGTCGTGGGTTTCGAACAGTCATAGGGCTACTTTGGTACGGAAGTAAACTAGAT